>JAVHLU010001885.1:0-24020 GCA_036785755.1 Colletotrichum ledebouriae
CTGTTAAGTAATAAAGGTGTTTTCTAATATAACAACGTCTCTCGACTATTACACCTTTTTATTATTAATATTATAGACCTTATAACCGTTAGAGCTATAACTAATAATAGCTCCCTTTAAAGCTCTATAGTTAAGCTTCTTTATTAACGGATTATAATTTTTATAGTAGCGTAAACTACCCTATACCCTTATATTATTTATATTAGGCTTTCGTTTATTCTTTAACTCGTAGGGAGGTTTATATTAAATAGCTTTATAAGGGGATCTATTATATAGATATATAGAAGCAAGGACTGCTTCACCCTATATGTTTAAGGGTAGACTAGAGCTATATAAAATAGCCCTAGTTTTATTAATAATAATGCGTATAATACGCTCTATAATTCCGTTTAGTTCATAGGTATAAGGAGGTCTGATATTATAGATAATACTACTATCTATATATATATTTTTAATATATTTATTAGTGAATTCTAATCTACTATCCGTATTGAATTCTCTTATACGCTTATTATTATTATTATTATTAACTTCAGCCTCAAATTCATTAAAGGCTTTAGTAATAGACTCTATAGTCTTATATCTTGATAGTTTTCCCCACGCAAAGCGGGAATATTTATTAATAAATATTATAAACTACCTATAATAATTATAGGTTTCAGGACTTATAGGTCTATAAAGATCTGAGGCTATATAATCTAGATAATCTAGATCTTTACTATATATTGATTTTTTATTAGCCTTAGTGATAAACTTGCCCTTAAGGCAGGCGTCACAAGGTGGAAGATTCGTTATATTTATAGCCTTATTATTATTATTATTATTATTCATAAGGTTATTATTTATTTCAGTATTATCTGAAAGACTTTTAAGATATTTATAGCTTATATGACCTAGACGGTCATGCTATAGTTTATATAGATCTTTGTTATTATTATTAGTTATAGATTGCGTATAGAGTAGGTTATTATTATTATTATTATTACTCTTTAAGGGGGCTTTATAACCCTAATTTAAGGGTATTTTAAAGAGATAGAGGTTATTAGACTTATAGCTCGTAGCTATAGTACGGTTATTGTATATATTATATAGAATAGGTTTCTGCCATATAATAGAGGCTATACCTATATTATTAAGTCGACTTTAACTAAGTAAATTAATACCTAGTTTAGGTTTATAATAAACGTCTTTTAATATTATTTTATTATTATTAGGGAAAATATTTAAATCTCCCCTTATAGTAGTAGTAAGTTGATTTGCTTTACCCCACTTTATGGAGGTATTTATAGACTTTTTATTATATAAAAGAGTGTGATTTCTAACTATATAGATAGTAGTAGTAGTATTAATATAAAATATAGTATTAATTTAATTATAACGCCTTAATCCCAAGTCCTTTTCCTTAGTTATAATACTCTATTGAATCAAAGTACCTAAGGTTATATTATTAGTTATTATATTATTATTATAAGGATTATTATAGGATATATTTACGTTTTCAAATTCCTAATCTTTGTTGGAGTCATTAAGATCTATAGGATCCTCGTTTTAATTAATAGGTTAATCTATAGATATATAGGGGGTTATTATAGTATTATTTTCTTCTTCTACTTCTTCTATAACCCTTGAGGTAGTTATATTAACTTCCTTAGTAGTAATAGAAGTAGAAGGCTTTTTGGTTTTATTATTATTTTTATTATTACTTTTATTCTACTATACTAGGGCCTTTTAGGGTATATAAAGGCATAGTTATCCTCAGTATAGCTAGTCTTTTTATATTTTTTATAATATAGACCCTTTTACCTTTTCTAAGGCTTTTTAGTAACCTTATTTTTATTTTTATATTTATTATTATTAGTAATAAAATTTACTACTTTACCCTTACGTCTTGATTTGTTTAATAAATTAGAGAATAGACTATCGAGCGTATAGGTATCCTTATTAGCCCTAGGACCTTGAGTAATAGTAGTTATAAAACTATTATACTCTTCGTCTAGGCTATTTAATATATATGCTATAACTACCTAATTAGGTAGTTTAAGCTTATTATATACTAGGTTATCCGTAAGTTCCTTTATTCTATTTATATATTCTTCTATAGAGTTAAAATTACCTAAAGTAGTATTTAATAACTCTTTATAAGTTAGGAACTTATTAGTAAACCCTATAGGCTTATATAGGTCTTTAAGATGTTTCTAAGCCTCGTAGGCTATTATATTATCCTTTATAACCCTTACAGGCCTATTATTATAGAATAGCTATATATAACCTAGAGCCTTATTATTTAGATTAATACTATTATTATCTATAGACTTAGATAAGTCTATAGTTATATCTTTACTAATAAGTAAGGCCTTAATACGTATAGACTAGACTTTATAGTTATTAGACCTAGAAAGCTTAGGAAGCTATACTTTTATATTAGATATTAAATAACTTTAGGAGTATAATATATAAGCTCTAATATAGTATATAGATTATAATAGTAAGATAAGATAGTTATATAGCTTAGTAGTATTAACTATAGCTTTATTATTATATATATATAATTAAAGCCTAGAGGTTATGGGTTTAACTCGTGATATTCCTCCTCTTTTAATCCTCTTCTATAGAAGACTGCCTAGTAGGTAAACCTTCTATAGTTAGGATAATATCTGGTATATAGCCTATATTAGGCCTCGTTCGAATAGCGGTGTGAATATAGAGAAACTAAAACTTATATAGGCTTAGGGATAACTTAAAGATAAAATTAAGGGGAGCAAGGTCGAATAGTTTTACTATAATATCGTCTCGTTTTATAGTAATAGAGGTATTAATAGTAGTATAATTAAATCGATATAGGTTCTAAATAGCTTCTTATAGGAGGCTTCGATCTTTTAACTAGTAAACTAGTCTAGCTAGTATTTCTAATTCAGCGTAGGGCGTATAAAGGCTATATCTTTTAAAAGTATACCTTAAATAAGTAACTTTATAAAGAGAATAGGCTTAAGGTACTTATTATAATAAGGAGGAGGTTAAATAGGTATAAGGTTATTAAAAAGGTTAGAGCTAGGCTTATAACCTATAAGAATAGGTATATAAGTAGCAAAAGGGGCGGTAAAATAGCATAAATAATAGATATTAATAGGCTAAGTAGTATTATAATAAAAGCTAATGAATTTAAGTATAAAGAGGTATTTTTCCTGGAATTAATTAATAGAGAAATCTTTGAATATTAATAATATTATTAATATTATCTCTAAGTTATAAATCCTACCCTCGTAAAGTGAGGGGTAAGGTATTCTAAAATATAACTATAAAGTAGTAGCTTATTAAGTAGAAATCGCGCTTGGATCACTATGTGGTCCGTGCGCAGTTTCTGTATATTTATAGCTATAAAGCTATGGATTATAAATATATATATATATATATATAAGGTTATTGCTATTATTAGAATTTATATAGATTTTTAAAGTATTTATTCTATAAAGGAAATACTTTTATAGTTATTATTTTATGTTTTATACTTATTAAAGTATTATTAAAGAGATATTATATAGGTATATAACTATATATACTATAGTTATTTATTAAGGTTTATATAACACTTATAAGATTATTATAGAATTTTTCAGATATACCTTCGGTATTCTTACATATTATCTATATAAGTAATAACGAAGTTATTAAAGAAGTCTTATAGGGTATTATTAATATAATACTAGAAGCTAGTAAGGGCGCTAGTTAGGCTAAATAAGTAAACTACGTACTTAAATAACTTATACTAGATATAAAATATAGTTCTCTCTTAATACTCCTTTATTACTTTTAACTTATAAAAAGCTATTATTATATCTAGCTTAGTATATTATCTAGCTATACTTACCTAGCATAGCGTTTTAGAGATTAATAAGAGGGGGTAGTAGTCTTTCTTAGTAATTATATTAAGGGCCTTATAGTTAATATAAAAGCGAATTCCTCCCCCTAGCTTCCTTATAAAAAGTATTAATACCCTAGTAAGTAAGCTACTAGCTTTAATAAACCCCTTATCTAGGAGGTTTTATAAGGTGTTTTTAATACTAATAGCTTTTCTCTTAAAAATATTATAGAGGGGGCCCTAAGGGAGTAGTAGCTCTCTTTTATCTAGTCCTAGTATAAGGTTAATCTAGTAGTTTACCCCTAGTTACCTAAGGGGTAATAAGTAAGCTTTATTAGAGTTAAATAGGTTAGGAAACTCCCTTAAGACCTAGCTTAATAAATAGTATTATTAATCCTCTTTTAGTTTTAAGCTTAAGGCTTTCTTAATATTAGCTAAGCTAATAGCTTATATTAATACTTTTATAATTCCCTCTTAGTACTTACTTTCTTATCTCGCTAGGCATTAGTAAATAATAGAGAATAAGGGTATATTAAGGAACCTTATAGCTCTTATTTCCTTTATAAGGGGTATTTCTTCTTAATCCTTTAGGTATAGCCTAACTTATCCCCTCTTATAGTATACTTAGTAGGCTATAGTATTATAAATAACCTAGTTCTATTCTATCTAAAGGCGTTTTAAAAGGATATTAGGGTCTAGGCTATTAACTATATATATAAAGATATACTAGGTATAACTACTTATTTCTAGGTTAAACGCTACTACTCTTAGCGCGTTACCTAGTAATAGTCTACTAGGTATATACCCCTTTATAAGTTAGTATCTCTTCTTATTATATAGAAAGTAAAGGTATTAAGCTAGGGAAAGGTTAATTATTATATAAGTATTACTCTTAGTATTTACTAGGATATAAGCTAGATATCCTCTATTAACTCTAACTTAAATAATAATAAGCTTATTATTAGCTAGTTATTCCTATTTATATTCTTCTTAACTTAATATCTCCTCTTTAGTAAGCTTAAGGGCCTAATTTTACTCTAGAATTAGTCTTTTTTTAACTCCTTATCTTCTTCTAAGGAGTTAGTTACTACTTAGTAGTTATTTATAACCTTATAATATATTAGTTCTTCTTTTAAGGTTTTTACTTTTATAACCCTAGGTAGCTAGTCCTCTTTATTAGAGTAGCGCTAGGTAATATAACCTCTAGCTCTATAAGTATAGTAAGTATAGGGGTCCCTTATACTTATCTAAAGCTATTAGTATTATACTACGGAGGTACCTAAGGAGGATCTAGAGTTTTAATAGTTATAATATCTTACCTCCTTATCCTATAAGATATATATAGCTCTAGTTATATAAGTATCCCCCTTAGTATTCTTAGTAGTAGGTCTCTAATTAGTTACTAGGTAGTTATTAGAAACCTTCTAGTGCTTTACTTTCTATATAATACTCTAGACCTTTAAGAGCTAGCTATTATAATTAGCTAGTAGGTTAAAAATAATTAGCTAATCCCTTAGCCTAAGGGTAAGAGAAGCCTATAGAAGTAAGATCTAAATTTAGCTAAGCTAGTTTATATTACTTATATTAGCTAGTATTTACTTAAATCTTAATAGAAAGGTTACTAAGTATTTATTCTCCTTTTACTAAAGGGTTTATACTTAAGCTATAGCTTATAACTAGATATTTAGGTCTTTATATATCTAGTCTAGGTAAGCTATAAAGTCCTTAGGGTTATATTTTCCCCTACCCCCCCTAGCTCTATAAAAAGTAGAGACTACGTATTAGGATATAATATCTAAATAGGAGTTAATAAGGTATTATACCTCTATATCTATAATATAGAACGCCCTATCTATAGTAATCTTATACCTTATTTATTATACCTAGGTAGTATATTCCTTCTACTTACTTAAAAATCTTAAGAGTAGGGGTAGTAGCTTCTAGTTTATTATACTAAGTATTATTAATATCTTACTAGTAGTACTTATAGGGGTTTATATAGCTATATATTAGCTATTCCCCTACTTAACCTCTTATAACTATTACTAGAGGGACTCTATTACTATTACTAAATTAGCTTATAATAGCTTATCTTAAGTTTTAGCTATATTACTATTAGCTATCCTATTAACTAATAGGGAGTAGTACTTAACTTATTATTATTATTATAATAATAAGCTTAAATATATAAGGGGTTAGACCTAGGTCTATTTAATAAGAGGTTGCTATAATACTATTTATTTAAGCTAAAGAGGAAAAGGGGAAGTTTTCCTCTCTAGTAGAGATTTTACTAGTCTATAGGGAATAACTAGGTAAGCCCTAGGTAAGCCCTAGGTAGCTCCCTAAGGTAGTAAACCTAGGTAGAAGCCTAGGTAGGCTTAACCCGGGCGTAGCCTGTAATAATTAGTTAGCGTTAAATAATACTTATAAGTATTATACTAATATAGGACCTTATAGATATTAGGTCTAGATAGCTTTTATATTATTAAGTCCTCTTAATTTAGCGAGATTAGCGAGTCGTTCCATAAAGGTATAGATATTAGTATAGATAGTTATCTTACTATTATTAACTATACTAAGTTATTCCGGGTTACGGGCTATAGAGTTAAATATACTTATATTAATTAATCTAAGAATAGTTAGGTTCGTAGCGTTAGCACCGCTACTTATATTATTATAAACCATAGCCTCTAGTCGTTAGATAGCTCCTACTAATAAGTTAGTTATATTATTAGTTTATAACTACTCTAGTTATTATATAGCAGATACTAGTAAATTAGCTACTACCTAAGTAGTAAGCAGTTATTAACCCTAGGGGTCGGGTTATCGATAGCTATTATCTATTATAGTATATTATAGATTATTATATATATTCGCCCGAGGTTCTTTAGGAGGTATATTAGATAGTTCCTCGTTATTAAATAATAGTAATACGATAGGACTATTACTATAGCTTCGCTAATATATAGTTATAGGTTAGAAGTTAATCTAACTAATACGTTATAAGTTATAGAAACCTTTACTTAATAGGTTAAAGTTTAGGGTTAGCGTAGCGAGGTTAATAGTAAGGTCGTTAAGGTTAGTTATTAGCCTTACTAATAAGGCTATAGTTACTTATTATTACTATATATTATATAGATTTGCTTAGCAATACTACGTTCTAAGGAAGGATTAGAATAATAACTTAGATATTAGCTACTCGATTAGGAATAGTTAGTTAAAGTAGGTAGCTCTCGTTATATTAAGTAGGATTATCTCTATAATATTAGCTACTTATAATAAATCGTTATCTTCTAGTAATTAGAGGTAGGGATAGTTAGTATCTATAAAGTTAAGTAGTTCCTTAGATTACTAATAGAGATTAGCTTCTATAGGTATTATAATTAGGGATAGGGTAAGGTTAGATCTTAACGTTATAATTTATAACGTTATTAAAGTTAGTTAGTTATAGTAGTAATTCTAGCTATAGGATTTAGGAATCAAGAATAAAAATAAAGGGATTTGGATTTCTTAATAGATAAATAGATAATTATATAAAAGCACTAGGCGGCAATCCGCTAGCGTTATATTTAGTCGTGCTACTAATCATAAGGGGTGCGATATATTATATATTATATTAAGTCTAGATATATATTATAGGGTCCGTTGTTCTATATATATATCCACCCGTCAGGTGAAGGCACCTGATAAAAAGGCTTGGAAGACGGGACGCGTTGCGCTCGTTTGTCTCACATGTGATGTGGAGTTTCTGATGCCCAGATTGCCAAACTGTCAAATGTGGTGCCTCGCCGCCACTACTCTACGATAAGAGCCTCTCTCCAATCAAATCCACGCCTTTCGACAGAACCATCTTGGCAACAGCATTTCAACCTCGAACTCCGATCCCATCTAGAAGGTATTGTGCGCGGAAATTGCTAGCAAACAAGTACAAGCCTCACGGCAGCTCAGCCAATCTTCCCGTTCGTCTTGCGGCGCAAATCCAGGTCCAGCCTCGAAGCCAGCTGCCGCCTCAGTCGATTCTAACTAGAGAAACATCGCTCAGTTGTATTCCCGAGCTTTTTCGCAGGGTATACAGCAACAAATCGCATCCAGTCCTCGCCCGTAACAGGCTCGCCATCTAGATAACCGTCGACGGCACGCAGATGGTACCTCCGATCTGCAGCTTGTCGCAGTTCAGTCCGTTGTTCGCCTTGACCAGCTCCTCCACGCTCATCTTGTGCTCTTCCGCGATGGCCCAGCACGTATCGCCCTTGTGGATCTTGTAAGGCACCGCCTGCCCGCCGCACTCCGACAGCTCCTCTGTAGGAGTCCGGTACAGCCACCACGTAAGCAGCATCAGGAATAGTCCGATGATGAGGAAGAAGTTGAGCAGCGGCTGCCAGCCCTGTCGCCAGTTCCGCCTCTCTTCTTCCCACAGCTGGTGCCTGGTGGCGGGGTCTATCGCGGGCGCCGACCGGCCTCCGCCCGAGACTTGGGTCAAGTGGCCGTACTCGTTGCCAGGTGCGCCCTCCCAGTAGCTTCCGTCCGAATCGCGGTACGTGTATGTCTGGGTATCGGCGTCGTAGCCCACTCTTTGCATGCCCTCGGGCAGCCTTTCATCGTCCGAATCGTAGCGTGAGAAGCGGGACATGTTTGGATCGTTCGGAAGAGCCGGAAGCGATTGAGATTGAATGAGAACGACAGATAATTTATTGTCAAAGAGATTGTGTGGTCTGGATTGTAATGAAATAGCAGCGTAACAATGTCAACTCGTTGTTGGAGTAAGCATTGGGTGACGCCCGTGGCTGACTGTTCCAGGCGCCCATGGGCTGAGCGCTTTGGGGCTGTGCTTGTTTCCGATCCTACGTCATAGCTGCTTATGTCATCAATCTCCGAAGTGGGGCCATACCGGACGGCGGAGTGATGTGGGGACTGGACACCGGCCCGGAACTCTCTGTGATTGCTGGAGAAACTTGGGCCGAGCCGCGAGCGCCGGCTAACATCCCGCGAGCTGTCGAGTGCAGTCGCGAGCAGGAATCAGAGGGCTTTCTTTCCATTAGGTGCCTCAATGTTGACAGCTTCTCCCGTCGACTGGAACATCAAATTTCTGCTTTTTGCGCCATCATGGCCCCGCCAGAAGATGCAGCCGTCTTCACCAATCCCATCATACCGGGCTTCAACCCAGACCCGACCATCTGCGTCGTTCCCGCGACAGAATACAGCCCGGTGACATTTTTCCTGTCCACCTCGACCTTCGAGTACTTCCCCGGCTGCGCGATATACACGTCCACGGACCTCATTAACTGGAACCTAATTGGACATGCTCTCACGCGGCGAAGTCAGATCGAGATGCGAGCCGTCGAGCCTGGCGCGGGTAGCTGGGCCAGTACGTTACGATACCGAGCTGAAGAGAAGCGGTGGTACCTTGCGAACGGATTGTTTCAGCGGTATCGACCCTCGACCGACGTGAGGCTCACACTAGCTAGTATTATTGTAAGAAGTTTGCTTATGCGATGACCCCAGGAACGGATTTTTCCACGCGGATTCTACGTGTGGACGGATAACATCTGGGACGAGAATTCCTGGTCAGACCCCGTCTACTTTGACAATCCTGGTTTCGACCAAGACGTAAGTGAGATTCCACAAAGTATCCGCTCTGTTACTGAATGAAAGACTAGTTGTTCTGGGATGACGACGGTAAAGTCTATCTCTCGACGACGGTCCGCATGGGGAAGCGCTCACCGGGATTGAAGTTGAAAGACTTCGCCATCCATATCTCGGAGATCGACATCAAGACCGGGAGGACTCTGACACCTCCGCAAGTTATCCGAGAATCCCCCCATGGCATCGCCGAGGGATCGCACATCATTCGAAGGGGCAAGTACTCCTACCTTTTCACTGCCGAGGGCGGCACGGAAGCAGGCCACCAAGAATGGGTCCTCAGAAGCGAGAATGGCCCATACGGTCCATGGGAGTCTCAAGGGAAGGCATTGTGGTACAACGGTCCCGATGAGGAGGTACAGCGTACCGGGCATTGTGACATCTTCGAGGACGGGCATGGCAGATGGTGGGCCGTGATGCTGGGTGTTCGTCCCGCCAAGTCTGAGGGCAGGTACATCGAGCCCCAGATGGGGCGCGAAACGTTTCTGGTCCGAGTCGATTGGGCAGATGACTGGCCCATCTTCAACCAGGGCCGCAACATCACCCTTCAAACAGTCGGAAGGGAGCCTGTACCAGAGGCATCCGTTACAGATGCAGACGGATTCAAATGGAAAGCAGACTTGACTCGCTCGTCTCTCGAAGTCGGCTGGTATCATAAGAGTATGTGACCTCTACCAGGAAAACTAAAGATCTCGCGACTGACGAAGAAAGACACGCCACTCAAGCCTTGCCATAGCCTCACCGAGCGTCCCGGCTATCTGAGGCTGTACGGGAATTGCTACGACCTCAATAGCCCGGAGTCTCCGGCGATGTTGCTGAGGAAGCAGTCGGCCTATCACGAAAGCTTCAAGGCAAAAATGCTCTTCAAGCCAAGCCGGGCAGGTTATGAGTCTGGAGTCACCGTATGGTGGAGTCAGTACTCTTTTGCTTCAGTAGGAATCGCCGCAGTGCAGCGGGAAGACGGATCTCTCATTCAGACCATTGTCACGAGAGAGCCTACGGGCAAGATCAATGGATCAAAGGTGAGGCTTCCCTAACCTATGACAGTCGCGAGTTGTGCCTAACAAATCAAGGTCTCCTACCCGCTCTTGGAACCTGAGGCTCTTAGTGGGCCAGCTCTGGACTTGGACCAAGAAGTGCAGTTGGCCATCATCGCGCACCCAACCAGTTACGAGATGAGTCTCACCGTCGGAGATGAGAAAGCTGAGACCTCGTTCACGTCGGATGCTTTGACGATATATCCACCTGTAGGGGGCGCCTTTTGCGGAGTCATGTTCGGTGTTTACTCGTTCGGTCGGAGCGAACCGGTTCTGGACCCTTCTGACTTCACAGACATAGCGATTTCGCAGACAAGAGAGCACTGACGTCGAGTGCCGGGGCTTCGACATGGTCCATATTTGCAGCGCATTTCATCGTGACGCTGCTCAAGCTATCAAACATTCATTGCTGGGACATATCGTCTTCGTTCTTTCGTAAAGGCAGGCTGTGGTTGTGACACAATAACTATTAGTCATTAGTCATCCATGCGCATCTAAACTTGCGTATCTTGCTTGACAAATTCAATAACCTGAACTAATGCTTCTGCGTCACCGGCGACAGCTCCTGGTTTGGGCAATTTCTCTTTCCGGACAACCGCCCTAAATAAATAGTCCGACGGATGGGAACTTCGAACTCCAATACTGCAGACTTCATCCGTGTGTCTGAGTTTTGAAGGTGAGTAACACCGCACTGACAACAGTTGGAGCAGCGAGTAAAATGCGAGCCGCTCCCGTTACTCGGACGAAAGTTGAGGCAGTGTGCTTGAATGCTGCCTACACTCACATGCGCACGTTCACCCGAGGAAAACGCAGCTCAAGCGCAGCGACACTTCATCAATCTCTTGATTTAATTCACCTGGCGGGTCAAGTCCCGATATCCTCTCGAGCAAACCGATTCTAATATGGCATCATTCATCAAATCGGAGCATTACGAGACCTACCCGGGTGTGTCCCCCACCTTGCTCCGGGATGAGTTCACCGGCAAGACGGTCTTGGTTACTGGGGGCGGCTCTGGAATCGGAACGAGCATGGCTCGCTCTTTCGCCGAGGCCAACGTCGCCAAAATCATTCTCACAGGCCGGACACAGTCCACTCTGAAAGAGACCTCCACAAACCTCCGCGCCGAATTCCCGGAGCTGGAGGTCTCATATCACATCGCGAGCGTGTCATCTCCCGACGAAATCGCGGCTGTTTTCGACGCCATGGAAACCTCGCCCGACGTGCTGGTCAACAATGCCGGCTACTTGCCGGAGGTAGGCGGCTTCGTCGAGGCGGATCTGAAGGACTGGTGGCAAGCGTTCGAGACCAATGTCTTCGGGACCGCCATCGTGACGCAGGCCTTCCTCCGGCACCGGAGGGCGAAGCATGCGCAGACCCCGGGGGCAATCGTAAACATCAATACCAGGGCGGCGTACGAGACGCACTTGCCCGGTTTGAGCGGCTACGGGGCGAGCAAGGCCGCCGTCTTGAGGCTGGCTGAAATCATCACCGACGACGTGTCGGCGTCGGAAGCGAGGATAGTCTCGCTCCATCCGGGCGCGGTGAAATCAGCGATGCTCATGAAGTCGAAGCTGGAGCTACCGCCGACTGATGCGAAGCTCGCGGCGGACTTTGTAGTGTGGGCAGCTTCGGAGAGGGCGGCTTTCCTGAACGGGCGTTTCGTGTGGGTGAACTGGAACGTTGATGAGTTGGCGTCGTGGAAGGACGTGATCGTCGAGAAAGATTTGCTGAGAACCAGTATGAAAGAGTCCTAGACGACGCGTTGGGTTGTGTTTCCGTGCTTGAAGTGGTACCATGGAAAAAGAGGCGCACTGCACTGATTCTTAAATCCAGAATAATTTCGTGTCCATGTTGTTGAACTTGATGCAAGATCATCGGTCGTCTATGAAACGTAGGGTTCTATAGCCGTGATGACATTCTAGATAGAATTCCTCGACCTGTTGCATGCATGGGTCAGCCGTCTGATGATGCAGACTCGAGAAGGAGAACAAGAACGGGCCAACATGTAACCTGTGGCGCAAGCTGACACTGCAGAATCGCAACCATCCTGGCAAACAGTTGCTCGCAAGTTTGAGAAGCAGCTTGTCGCTGACCTACACTGCAGGCCATGTTCGTTCGTTTAATTACCCAAAACTCCCCCCCATTGAATGCGCGAGCTAGCTACCATTGTATCTCTTCAATACCAAAATTAGTATCATCATGTCTGGGGTTTCTCAAGAAGGAACCCCTTCGGAAATTTCGCCAGAGACACAAGAGAAATTTCTTGACCACCTCCGTCCCCTCAAAGACGACAAGCTCTGCGACTACTGTCGCATATTTCAACGTGAAACCGCAATTGATATTGCAGAAGCAGTCAGGCGGACGTTGCTTGACTTGATTGAAAACATTTCAACTTGTCCGCATTGTTCTATCGTGTTTCGTTCTTTCGAGTCATCGGCGCATGCAATCTGCGAGGATAAGCAGACGGAAACCCTGAAAAGGCAACCCCTACTTCAAGAGATCCGAGTGAGGTAACGCTACTCAATGGCTTAATCAGTAATCACTATATTCCAAGCATGCTTGAGCATTGTATTGTATACCCTCTGTTTGGTCCTGCATGGGGTCCTGTAGATCTGTATTCCGTTGATGGTGAGCGAAATGATGCTAGAACCTTGCCCCGATGCTAGCTATCTGGGAAGTCGTCTCTGCCTCTCCATGATTCTCTCAGGTTTCAACAGCTGATGGAGTGAGTGACGGCAATAGAAACACTACCAAAGACGGCAACAAAGCTAAATGTCCCGACCAAGTTAGCCCTCTAGCTACCCGATATCACGAGCCAGGATAATATCGCAGGGAAAAGGGCTTAGCAAGCTAAGTTAGGGAAGTCCATAGGGGTTAGGAGCTATAGGGAGGCACTAGGTAACCCCTAGATAAGTCCTCTAGCCCTTATCTAATAATTAGAGAGCTAGAGAAGAATATTTAACCTTAGATATACCTAATTATATTAACTCTATTACTCTATACTATACTAGTTTATAATATATTTTTCTCTCTTACTTATATTAATAGGGGTATAAACTATTAGAGTAATATAATATATAATAATATAATACCTACCTATAGGTTTATTAAGGAGATAAATATAATATTACTATTAGGATCCCCTACTAGCTAGGAGTAACTAAATAGCTAAACCTAAGATAAGATAGTTATTAAATAGAATAGTAATAAGGGTACTAATAGGGGACTAAGTAGCTAATTAATAGAAGCTAAATTAGATTAGCTTATTAAAGAGGAAGAATAGAAGGGGTAGCTAAAGTATAAATAGGAATATCTTAAGGCCTTAAGGGCTAGCTAATTATTAACCCTAGTAAGTAACCCTACTACCTACTAGGTAGTTATTAGTAATAAATCGAAGAAGTATTAATTAGAGCTCTAGGGGAAGTACCTTCTAATACTTAAATATAAAAGGGGTACCTAGACTAATTTTAATTAATTTATATTTAACCTCGATATATAATTTAAAATAAATAAGATTATATTAGACCTTAAAAAGGTATTATTTACTACTAGGTACCTAGAGGGGCTAGTAATAAAGCGATAAACCTTATACCTCTCTCTTAATTATAGTAATAAGGCGAAGGATATTACTTAGGTAGTAATAAAGGACTAGTTAGCTAATAATATAGCTAATATAGGGTCTAGGACCCTTAGTATATAAACCTAGCTTAAATAGGCTTACTAGCGATTAGGATAGTTATATTAGAGCTTTATTAACTATTATAAGGGGATTAAGGTAGAGAGCCCTTACTAATAACTAGAGGAGATCTAGGTAGCTAATATAGTAGCTAGGCTAGATCCTAAGCTATAATACTATATTATAGCAAATAGGTTACTAAAATCGTAGCTTAACTTTAATACTAAGGCTAGAAATACTAAACTTATAGTTAATATATAGATATATAAGGTACTAGTAAGGGACTAGGGGGCTAATAATAAGGGGTAATAAGTAGAGAGCTAACCTACTAACTTAGAGGGACTAACTAAGGCCTTAAAAGGTAAACTTACTTAGGCTATAGTAATACTAATACTTATTAAGAGGATACTAAGGACTAGGATACTAGGAAGGAGATTATTTATTATAATTATAAGAAAAGGGGCTATATTACGCTAAGGTACCTATACTATAAGAAGTATAGCTACCCCTACTATAAAGGGAAACCCTACCCTAGTAAATAACTAGACGAGGACTAAGTAGTAATATATATAGTTTAATAGGATAGCAACTAGCTACGTTATATTAAAGTAATAATATAGGTCTAAGTTATAAGTAGCTAGAAAACTAGTGCTATACTTATTAATTATAGGGCTAATAAGAATATTATAGACTAGAGGATTATAACTAATACCTAACTAGAGGCTAATAAGTTAGAACCTATTAGGGGAATATAGGTATCTAAGGGATCTAACTATAGTATATAGAAGTTAGTAACCTAAATAACTAATAATATAGGTATCTAATAAATAGCTTTATATAATTTTAGGATTAGTAATAATAATAGTTATAACGCTATCCTAGGTATCCCTTAGTATATAATAAAGTACTCTAATTTTAATTAGAGGGAGTTAGGCTAAACCTTTCCCCTATATAAGAAAAGTATCTATTTTATTATAACTATAAAGGAACTTAGGCGTATTAAGAATAAAGCGAGAGTAGTACTTATAGGGGTATTATAAGTTAACTATATATTAACTACTAGCTACTAGGAGGATACCTAAGACCCTAAGGATACTAAGGGGATTAAAATAAATATCCTACTAGAGTACTAGGACTTTAAGAAGGTATTTAATATTAACTTAATAAGAACTATACTAGAGTTTAGGACTACTAGGAGCTACTCTATTAACCTAGAGCTTAAAACTAAGCCCTTATTTAAGCCTATTTACTTACTAGCTAAGAAGAAGTTAGAAGAGTTAAGGGATTATATCTATAAAGCCTTATAAAAGGGATAGATTTACTTATTAATAAGCTTAGTAAGGGTATTAATCCTATTTATCTTAAAGAAGGGAAGTAAGTTAAGGTTATATATAAACTACTAGGGGCTTAACTAGGTAACTACTAAGAACTATACCCCCCTCCCCCTAATTAATAAGATCTTTAACTAGCTCTCTAGAGCTAAGTACTTTACTAAGCTTAACCTTAAGGATATATACTACTAAGTAAGGATCTAAGAGGGAGATAAGTAGAAGATAGTATTTTATATATAATATAGCTATTATAAATATCACGTTATATTATTTAAGCTCGTTAATATACCTACTACTTTCTAGATATTTATTAATAAGTTACTTATAAGCTTAGTTAATATTATTTATATTATATATTTAGATAATATCTTGATTTTTATTAATAATATAGACTCCTATATAGAGGCTATAAGATAGGTACTTACTTAGTTAGAAGCTAATAGCCTCTATATAAACCCTAATAAGTATAAATTTTATAAGGAGGAGATTAAATTCCTTAGGTTTATAGTCTTAGTAAATAGAGTTATTATAAAATATAAGAGGGTCTAGGTAATAACTAGGTAGCTAGTACTTATTATAATACGAGAGATTTAGTAATCTCTAGGATTTATAGGGTTCTATAAGAGATTTATTAAGAACTACTCTAAGATTTATAACCTACTTACTAACTAACTTACTAATATAGCTAAAGGATAGCTAGTAATAACTAGAGAGGTACTAGCTACTTTCTACTAACTCTACGCTTTATTTATAGAAGCGCTTATATTATACTATTTTAATTCTATACTCCTAATTTAAGTTTAAACTAATATATTAGACTTTATAATAGGGGTAATACTAAGCTAGTTAGAGGGGGATATATAGAGACTAGTAGTATTTATATCTTAGAAGCTTAAGGGTATATAATTATAATATAATACGCTAGAGGTAGAGCTACTAGCTATTAGGGAGGTAGTAGTAAAATAGTAATACTACTTACTTTACTCCTAGTATTATATCTAATTTATTACTAACTACTTAGGTTATTAATACCTTACTAATAAAAGGATACTTAGTCGCTACTAGGCTTAGCTATTATAAGATCTATTAATATTTAACTTTAAAATTAAATACTAGCTAGGTTACTATAACCTAGCTAATAGTCTATTATAGAGACCTAACTATACCCTAGAGGATATAGAGATTAATAAAGCTAGGGACTTACTCCTATAAGACTTCTTATAATATTTTAATAATACTACTATTTAGAGAATAAGTACTAGGTAGTAATAAGGTACCTAACTACTAAATACCTCGCTAGAATAACTTATACCCTCGCTCTAGGAACTAGTTAAGAAAGCCTAATAGAGGGACCCTTTTTATATTAATAAGGAGTAGGAATAACGAGGTATAAGGTAGTTATTAGATAGCACTAGTACCCTAAGATATTAGGAGGGCCTATATATCCCTAATAACTACTTACTTTAAAATAAAGTCCTTAGAGCCTTTTATAATAAACTATCTAGAGGTTACTAAGGGGTTACTAAGATACTAAAGAGAATTAAAAAATCGTTCTTCTAGAATATATAGAAAGGCGATATAAAGAAATATATTAAAATATATATAATATATTAAGATATAAAGTTAAGATACTACCTCTTATATAATAAACTCATACCCCTATTAATACCTAGCTAGCCCTTTTAATAGATATTAATTAACTTTATTACAAAACTACTACTATCCCTAATAATAATAAATAAGCTATATAATAATATTCTCGTCGTTATTAACTAGTTTATAAAATACTCCCTATATATCCCTACTAGGGAGTTACTTACTACTAATAGGTTAGCTATATTATTAATTAAATACGTTTTCCTTATATTTAGGCTTCTAGAAGGTATTATATCTAATTAAGGATCGCTATTTACTAGTAACTTCTAGTCTAAAGTATAATACTTATTAGTTATTAAGAGGAAGATTAGTATTACTTTCTATCCCTAAACTAATAGCTAAATAGAACGCCAGAACTAGAGTATTAAGTATTTTTTAAGGACTTTCTATAATATTAACTAGGATACCTAGGTAATATAGCTCGACCTAGCCTAATTTATTTATAATAACTCCTATTATAAAGCTACTAAGATATTACCTACTAAACTACTAATAGGATATTCCCCTTATAAACCTAATAACGTTAAACCCTAGTTAAAGGTTTTAATCCTAGTAGTATATAAGAGAATCTATAGCTTACTTACTAAGAGATTAGCTATTAGTAACTTACTTTAGAAGTATAATAAAATATATAGCAAGTTCTATAATTAAAGGAGGACCCCTATTATTTTTACTATAGGAGACCTCGTCCTACTTTTAATTAAAAACATTAGGTAGAGGTAGCCCTCCTATAAACTTTCTAATAAATATTTAGGCTTATTTAGGATCTAACGGGTAATTAATAGGGGATAGGTATATAAGCTATAGGTAGATAAAAATTACTAAATCTATAATATATTCGCACCCGTATAACTAGAACCCTTTTTTAGCTTAGCCGTTTTACTACGAGATATCCTAATTAATAATAACGATAACGTTTATATAGTAGACTATATTATTACCTATAGGGGCCCTAGATATAACTATTAGTACCTTATTAAATAAAAGGGCTATAGCGAACTAGATAATTTATAAGAGCTATAATATAATATATTAATAGACTTACGAAGTAATTATAAAGCCTAATTATAAGTAAAAGCATTATAATCGCTATATAGTTTAATAAACAACTTAATAAGTAACTAGTAGTTAAGTAGAAATAGGGTATACTAGCTAAGTATCTTAATTTACTAGCTTAGAAGCCCCTAATAAGGTAAAAAGAGACTAGAAAAATACCTAAAAGTAACTAACTACTACCTAGAGGTTATTAGTAGCTTACTAAGGGCGCTCCTAAATTTTTTAAGCCTACTAAATACTAGTACCCTTAATATTATTATTATTATTGTTATCTCCCCTTATAATAAATATAGTAGCTAAAGCCTTATAATTCTACTTTAAGTTAGAAGTAGTAACTAGTAAAGTACTAGGGAAGTACTAATAAGGCTTAAATAAACTTATAACTTTATTATAGAAGTTAAGTAACTCCTTAGCGCGCTTAGCTTATACCTCTTATATTACTAGCTATTTCTATACCAGCTACTCTATTATAATATAGTAATAAGTAAGCTCCTTATATTACTTATATAGTAACTTAGTCTACTTCTTAGCCTTCTTAGCGAGGCGCTATTAATAAGTAATAGCCTCCTCTAAGGCGCTTACTTAGTAATCCTCTAGTTTTATAGAGATCTCTACCTCCTTAGCTTTATACTTCTTAGGCGTAATATTAGCTTTATTCTTCTTAGCCTAGAGGGCTTTTTTAACTATAAGCTAGGTAGCGAAGATCTCCTCCTATATATAATTAGAGACTAATAATAAAGCACTAGGAAGGTATTAGATAACCTACCTTATTCTTAGTATATTATACCTAAATATTAGGCTTAGAATAGCCCTTATTTATTAGGCGCTTAAGCTTATTAGTAGCGCTTATTATATAATAAATAAGCTATAAGGAGTTAGTAGCTAAGAACTAGAAAATAATAAGTAAAACTTATATTAATATAAGCCTTTCTATTACTTATTTTAATATAATACTTATATTTAGTAGAGGCGCTTAAAAAATAAATAAATTAGTAATAAATCTATAGATTAGTAAGTAACTTAGAGCTTAAAGCTAGTAAAGTACTAGATAAGTACTAGCTAAGTATTAGCTAAGGACTATATACTTACTATTACTCTTAAAGTATATAATTAAGCTTATAAGGAGCTTAAGCTTAGTATTTATATCTATAAGTAGCTCTTACTTTACTTATACTAAGAGGTAGTAGTAATAGGAGCACGCCTAGAGCTTATTTATTATAGGAATACTAGTAGTACCTAGTATAGTAGCAGGGTAAGGAGTAGTATTAGTAGTATTAGTAGTAGAGGATAATATAATAATAAATTTATTATATAGTAATTAAGATAAGGTTATTAGTAGGGGAGTAGGAGGCTAATAGTAAGTTATTACTAGTATTAGTATTATAAATCTAAAGAAATAAGAAGGAGAGATTTTAATAGGGCGAAATTTTAAATAATATTTATATATTTTTAACTTCATATTAAAACTAGGCTTTTATATAGTTAAAAGGAGGATAATCTCTAGATTACTATATTACTTAGCTTTAACTAACTTTATTAAGTATAAAGAGGTACTAGATAACTATTAGATAACTACTAGTAGTACTTTATATTATAATAAAGACTTTCTTTATCTCTAAAAGGAGAATATCTTTATTACTCTTATAAAAGTATTAAAAATATAATAATAAGTAGGAAATAGAATAATTCTAAGGGTAAATTGAAAATAATAAAAATAAGCTTAAATAATAATATATTTTAATATAGCTCTATAAAAAAAGGAGTAACCCTTATAAGGGAACTTAGCTATAACTATTTAAATAACTACTAAGTAGTCCTAGACTTATTTAATAAAGCTATAAGAATAGTTAGAGTATAAGTATATCTTATTACTAGCTTATTACTCCTCTAAGCTAAAAAGTCCTTTATTATCTAAGTATAAGAGCTATAAGAGTAGCTAAGGTAGAGGATAAGTACTCTATTATTAGTTAATTACTCCTCTAAATAACCTAGCTATTTAAAGAAAAGTTATATAACTAGGATAAGGGATATTAAATTCTAAATCTATAGAAACTAGGAAGTTATAAAGTTTTATAAGGAAATATAAAATACTCTCTAGATAACTATAGAATAAACTAGTCTAAGAGTAAATTAGTTTTAAGGGGGGGGATTATATTATAAGCTAGGATAATATTATAAGGAAAAGGGCTTAGTAAGCTAAGTTAGAGAAGTCTATAGGAGTTAGGAGCTATAGGGAGGTATTAGGTAACCCCTAGATAAGTCCTCTAGCCCTTATCTAATAATTAGAAGGCTAGAGAAGAATATTTAACCTTAGATATACCTAACTATACTAACTCTATTACTCTATACCGCACTAGTTTATAATACCCGAGCACGAATTTCCGCTAAATTTCTCTTACTATTCTTTTTAACGAAGCTAACGTTATTAGAGTTATGGCGGCTGAACCTCAGGTCGCTCGTATCGTCCGGTATAATCATGGACTCTACGTGGGATGGCATTCGATGGTAGCTGAATAACTGCGACAATTAGCATTCGAGCTGTCTGAACCTGAGGGACTCCCACCTGACGCTGAGTCACCGCTGGGGAGATGGAAGGCTCCTGCAGCTAAATAAGCATACTAATCGGGCACTCAGGAATGGGTTTCCTGTCGAGGCTCTACCGCGAACCTTCCAGGACACTTGCAGCGTTGCCCATCAGCTGACGACTTTCGTCGCGCCAACCTGGTCATGGTGTTCGGTTTCTGACGCCCTGGTCGAACCAAACGTAGAAGCTTTGAGCTGGGAACCGTTGGTTCGTTTACTGGAGATTCGAATGCATCCCGCAGGAGACGTTGCTTCGAAGCATTGCTGTGGCCTTCCGTTCGTGCATACATCTTGACAGTCGTCGGGTTCTCGAGCAATTTTGGTCTAGAGCTAGCGCATCCTGGGATTGGCAAAGAGACAATTCAGATATGCTCCCAGGATAAGCTCGATGTTCCTTGCAAAGATGAGGGAGCAAAAGCAACAAACATACTCTGCATGCCGTTGTGGGGGCAACCAAGCAAAAATGGCGATGTTGTTGGGCTATTGCTGGAGGCCATCTTCAAGGGAAAGGAGCGGTACTGTGAAAGACGTGGTCTCTTTACCATCTCGGATTATGATAAAAAGGACAAATTCCGGGGTGCGCAACGAGACTTCGAGGTTTACCACCAGAATTAACCCGGGGGTTTGGAAGAAGAGCAACGGTTCCCAGGCAAGTTGTTTGACGATCTCTACCAACAAGGAGATACCTAGAAACAGATATTTGGAAGGCACGAGCCTGAATACGCTCCTTCTTTCAAAGTACCAGCTCCTTCTGAGACCTCGCATGGAACAAGCGAGTGCGGCCAACTCAGGCAGCAACGCGCCTTCTCTAACTCACTGCCAACAAACGTTTTCTTCGGCTGTTCCGAGAAGAAAATTCATTCTTCCAATCCCGTCCACGGAAACAAGACCAAAATTATCGACAGGCACCTCCAGCGACGCACACCATGAGCTCTTCCACGACCCCGATACGCAGCGGTAGAACTCCCAAATCCCGCGGAGGAAATCGCTCGCAGCCGTACGACATTGAATCAAGCCCAGCCTCCAAGAGAAGGAATCTCCTCAGCACTTCGAAAAAGGGCAGTCCTCTTGCGAGCCGTTCCAACGATGTGGCCATCCCAATTCGTCGTCACATGACCAGTCACAACGCCCACGAGGGCAGCCAAGGAATCCTGGAGCCAGCTTCCAAGAAGCAGCAAGCTCAGAAGCCTGGCAACGGATGGGACTTTTTCGTTGACCGCAAGTTGCCCAAGTTTCCCTTAGACATCCCCTTCGCCTGTCTTGGTGGCCAATGTCGCACACCACTAATTTTGAGTGACTAGGCTCGAACCCCACCGACCGGAAGAGACTCAGTGATTTTGATAATTACGTCCGAATCTTTGACACCTTCGGGTCCGAAGACAAGGCCTCAACGGAAACGGCCGTCTCAAAGAAAGCCACCTCCGATTCATCTGCGAAGCTGTCTCCCACCGGAAGATCGTACAACAAGACACCAACAGAGGAGACCTTCCATATCGCCCATTGGCGCGTAACCGGTGGCGACCTCACCGAGGAGAAGGTCTATCCGATTACAAGCCATGTCAGCAATCTATTCGCAGGCTCCGAGTTCGCCATGACGGCCACCGCAGGCGTCAAAAACACCGCCTCCGGGATCTTCCTGGCGGATGACAAGTCTTCACGCATCTACGATGTTGTCAAGTTGCAAGTCCGTGGAGGTTCAGTCACGCGTGCCTTGGTCCAGAAAGCGACTCGATACATCGAGCTACTGTGTGATGGCTCGCAAGTGACCTGTCGTACTGTCGATCCCAACCCTTCTCTGCCCAGCGACGCAGAAGATTGAGGCAAATAGAACAGGCGATTGTGCCAGATGATTCCTTCCTAGCCATCAGCAGGACGTACTGGTTATGCTCGACATGAGGAGGTTGACGACTGGAACTGGGTAGAAGCATCGACGGAAGTTGCGAGGAGGCGAAATGAGCCAAAGGCTCTTAATGCGACTTGACGATGGTAGGCAAGGCTGTCAGGGCCTGAGAAAGATGTCAGTTGTGACGAGGACTCATGCAATAAATTCAGATGGGGCCCCAGACCAATAAGCCACCGCTCTGAGAAAGACTTTATGTATCATTCACGATCATGGTCTGGTACATTCATGAGATTTCACGCGGGGAAGTCACCTTTTCTGCATCTAGTATATTTGTATCGCTGGTTTCTTTTTATCTTGGCTAAAATCCCAAAAGCCTTGCTCAAATCTTAGGAGTTATGGCAGGCAAGTGTCACGAGCCAGGATAACGTCGCAGGGAAAAGGGCTTAACGGGCCAAGTTAGGGAAGTCCGTAGGAGTTAGGAGTTATAGGGAGGCACTAGGTAACCCCTAGATAAGTCCCCTAGCCCTTACCTAATAGTTAGAGGGCTAGAGAAGAATATTTAACCTTAGCTATACCTAACTATACTAACTCTCTCACTCTATACTATACTATTATAATACGTTCTTCTCTCTAACCTATATTAATAGGGGTGCAGACTATTAAAGCAGTGCGACGTATAATAATATAATACCTACCTATAGGTCTACTAGGGGGATAAATATAGTATTACTATTAGGATCCCCCGCTAGCTAGGAGCGACTAAATAGCTAAACGCAGGATAAGACGCCTACTAAGCAGAATAGTAATAAGGGTATTAGTAGAGGATTAGGTAATTAATTAATAGAGGCTAAATTAGATTAGCTTATTAAGGAGGAAGAGAAGAAAGGGTAGCTAAAGTATAAATAGGAATATCTTAAGGCCTTAAGAGCTAGCTAACTATTAACCCTAGCGAGTAACCCTACTACCTACTAGGTAGTTATTAGTAGTAAACTAAAGAAGTACTAATCGGAGCTCTAGGGGAAGTATCTTCTAATACTTAAGTATAAAGGGGGCACCTAGACCGACTTTAATTAATTTATATTTAACCTTAACGCGCGATTTAAGATAAATAAGATTATATTAGACCTCGAAAAGGTATTATTTACTACTAGGTGCCTAGAGGGATTAATAGTAAAGTAATAGACCTTATACCTTTCTATTAATTATAGTAATAAAGCGAAGGATATTACTTAGGTAGTAATAAAGGACTAGTTAGCTAATAGTATAGCTAACGTAGGGTCTAGGACCCTTAGTATATAAACCTAGCTTAAATAAGCCTACTAGTAACTAGGATAGTTATACT
>JAVHLU010001886.1:0-24012 GCA_036785755.1 Colletotrichum ledebouriae
TATTATTTATTACTTATTATAATACTCTTTTATATCTTAAGAGTAGATATTATTTATTACTTATTATAATACTCTTTTATATCTTAAGACTATATATTTATTATTTATATTATAGAAATACTCTTTATATTTATTTAAGAGTATAGTAGTTATATTTTTATAGTTATCCTTTTATATATAATAGTATATCTCTAGTTATTAAAGGAAAATAAATTCCTAAAGGATATAAAAAAGACTCTTTTTATTATATATAAGTCTTTTAAGTATTATTATTATTTCCTATTATTTATTTCTTTTATTAAGTAAATAAATTTCCTTTTTATTAAGGTAGTAAATACCTTTTTAGTTTATTAATATTAAGGATTTAAATCCTTTTATATTAAGAATATAAGTCCCTTTTCCTATTAAGGATATATAAATCCCTTTTATATTAAGGAAGTAGATCCTTTATTATTATTAGGGATATAAATCCTTTTTATTAAGGAAGTAAACCTTTTTATATTAAGGAAATAAATTCCTTTCTAGAAAAGAAAACTCCTTTATATTAAGGAACTAAATCCTTTTTTCTTTTATATTAAAGAAGGAAATCCTTTTATATATTAAGGAAACAAATCCTTCTTTTATTAAGGAAATATATTCCTCTATTAAATATTATATATATTACTATTCTATTTTAAAGAGATAAAATTCCTAAAGATTATTATAGTTATAAAAAATAGAAATCCTTTTTCTAGAGAATAAATCTCTAGTATTTAAGAAAATAAATTTCTAGTATTATAGGAAATAAATCCCTAAGAGAATAAGGAATAATTCCTTAGGATATTAAGGTATTCTTAGGGTAAATAAATCTCTAGTATAATAGAGAATAAACCCTTAAGATATTAAGATATTCCTAGAGTAAATAAATCTCTAGTATAATAGGGATTAAACCCTTAAGATATTAAAGAATAAGATATAAATCTTTTTTTTTATTATAGAGAATTATTCTCTAGTTATTATAAGAGATAAATCTCTAGTATTATAAAAGATAAATCGCTTGTTTTATAAGAGATAAGTTAAGATAAGTCTCTTATTTTATAAGAGATAAATCTCTTGTTTTATGAGAGATAAATTCTTTGTTTTTATAAGAGATAAATCTCTTTTATAATAGGGAATAAATCCCTTGGATATTAGGGAATAAATCCCTTGAATATTAGGGAATAAATCCCTTAAATATTTATTATAAGGGAATAAATCCCTATCATATTTATAATAAGGGAGTAAATCCCTATTATATTTATAATAAGGGAGTAAATCCCTAGGATATTTATAATAAGGGAGTAAATCCCTAGGATATTTATAATAAGGGAGTAAATCCCTAGGATATTTATAATAAGGGAGTAAATCCCTAGGATATTATAAGGGAGTAAATCCCTAGAATATTAGGCCCTTATTATATCTCTAAAGTATTAAGGAATAATCCTCTTTATATAGAGAATAGACCTCTAAGGTATTAAGGAAAACTCCTTTATATAGAGAGAAAATCTCTTAGGTATTAAGAATTTCTCAGATATTTCTCGGATATTTCTCGGTATTATTTAGATATTTCTCGGATTTATCTCGGATTTATTTGGGAGTTTCTCGGATTTATTTCCTAGATTCTTTCTTCAATATATCCCTTATAATAATAGGTAGGGTATACTTAGCTAGAGCTAGGCTTATAACCTCTTTAGGTTACGTAATTGTATAACGTAATAGTATATAAGGTAGCTTAGGTAATAAAGGGGTATTAAAAGAAGTATTATTTTAGCTTATTAACTAGTAACTAACTAGGTAGGGGAGAGAGGAGTTATTTATACTTATTCTAGCCCTTCTAGAGGCTTCTATTATATAATTACTAACGTAATAGCTTATGTAGTAGATTGCGTAGATATTTAGCCTATTTAGGCTTAGTTATATATTAAGGTTATAGCTTAAACCCTTTTAGTTCTAGCTAGAAAGCTTATTAAAGATAAGGCTTTCTAGGACTTTCTAGACCTTTCTATCCACAGTACAGATAGTATAATTAATACTGTAATATACTGTGCTATATCATATAGTATATTATTAAGTATTATTATTTATTATGTATTTTGTAGGTCTTCTTTATATAGGGTTTTATGGGATATTTATATAATATCTTATAATAATAAATAGAAATAATAAGGGATAAGGTAGTTACTAGATAACTATAATACCCTAAGATATAAAGAGGGCTTATCTATCTCCAATAATTACTTACTTTAGAATAAAGTCTTTAGAGTATTTTATAATAAACTATCTAAAGGTTAGTAAGGGGTTACTAAGATATTAAAGAGGATTAGAAAATCGTTTTTCTAGAATATATAAAAGAGGAATATAAAGGAATATATTAAAATATATATAATATACTAGTATATAAAACTAAGATACTACTTCCTATATAATAAACTTACGCCCCTACTACTACCTACTAGGCCCTTTTAATAAATATTAATCGACTTTATTACTAAATTACTATTACTATTTATAATAAAAAATAAGCCTTATAATAATATTCTTATTATTATTAATTAATTTATAAAATACTCCGTATATATCCCTACTAGGGAATTACTTATAGCTAATAGGTTAGCTATACTATTAACTAAATATATCTTCCTTATATTTAGGCTCCTAGAAGCTATTATATCTAATTAGGGATTACTCCTTACTAGTAGATTCTAGTTTAAAATATACTACCTACTAGTTATTAAGAGGAAAATAAGTACTACCTTTTATCCTTAAACTAATAGCTAAACTAAACGCTAGAATTAGAGTATTAAGTACTTTTTATAGACTTTCTATGGCCTCTGGCCACTGCATAGTGATTTTACCTGCTTAAGTGCAATAGACCTTCTAACTCCGCGCCTCCTAATAATACATAGCCTTCGGTCACGTGATCTTGCCGACTACCTTTCCTAACTATAGCTATACTTATATATACCTATTAATAGCCTCATGATCCTTAACTTTATATTGATAATAACGTGGTTTTTAATTATTCAAACTACGAAACTATCGACTTTTCCTCTCGCGTACTACCTGCGCTGCTAATACCGCCTCTATTACCGCTTCATCCGCTAGTCCTCTTATTCGATCGGGTTAGCTAACGCCTTCGTAGCTATGCTATTGTTAGTAACGCTCTCTCTATTTAGCATAAGCTATACTTACTAACGTTTAATCCCTAATAGGCCTAGGCCGCCTAGGCTACCTCTACCTTAGTAATACAGAGGACCTGCTTAAAGAAGGGCTACTCTATAGGGTATATAATAACCTACTAAACTTCTACTACTAAGTTTACTTACTTAGCTCTAATACTATTACGCCTTATAGAGTCCCCTATAGGGGTATTAAAGTAAGCCCTCTTAAGGGCTATACTAATAATACGCTCTCTATATATAGCGGAGTAGTTAATAAAGGAGCGGGTTTTATTAATTATATTAAGGCTAAACTCTCTAGCGATCCCCTCTATATTATTTATACTAAAGGGCGTGCCTTGCTCGGGCTTAGCGTATTTATATATAGGGTCTAGTACTAATATAGTTAAGGATTTATTATAGGTTATAGGGATAAGGATAAGGAAGAGGGAGAGGTATAAGGCCCTATTTATAGCAGCGGAGCTTCTTATACTTCTAGCTATAAGAACCTCTTAGGAAAGACCTCTTTAGTTAAGGAGTTACCTCTTATATAGTAGCGTTTACCTTGCTAGAAGGTTAACCTTTTAGGTTAAGGAGTTATCTTATATAATAGCTTTCACCTTACTAGAAGGTTTAGCGAGGGCGTTGCTACGAGAGCCTTAGTAGCCTATTTAGCTCTGATATAATTAGCCCTAGTATAGCGCATATCTAACTTTATATAGTAATATTTAGAGGGTTTGCTTGCGAGTAGTAGGAATATATAGGGTTCCTATATTATTTTCCTTAACTAGTAGAGGGTATAGGTTAAAATACCTATATAGTGTTTCCTGAATTATACCTGCGAACTAGGTGAATTTGTTATAGTCTTTTTGCAAAGGGGCTGCGGCGTAATTCCGAGCTCAAATTATAAGGAGGTAATAGCCTCTAGCCACTGCATAGTGATTTTACCTGCTCAAGTGCAACAGACCTTCTAACTCCGCGCCTCCTAACAATATATAGCCTTCGGTTATGTGATCTTGCTAACTACCTCTCCTAACCATAGCCGCACTTATACGTGCCCATAGCCTCACGATCTTCAACTTCACATCGATAATAATGTGGTTTTTGATTATTTAAACTACGAAACTGTCGACTTTTCCTCTCGCGCACCACCCGCGCCACCGTCAAATTGCGCTAAAGGGCGTGCCTCGCTCGGGCTTAGCGTATTTGTATGCGGGGTCTAGTGCCGACATGGTTAAGGGATAAGGATAAGGATAAGGGAGAGGTATAAGGCCCTGCTCGTAGTAGTAGAGCTTCTTATGCTTTTAGCTATAAGAACCTCTTAGGAAAGACCTCTCTAGTTAAGGAGTTACCTCTTATATAGTAGCGTTCGTAGTACCTTTAGCACCTTACTAGAAGGTCGACCTTTTAGGTTAAGGAGTTATCTTATATAGTAGCTTTTATAGTACCTTGCTAGAAGGTTTAGCAAGGGCGTTATTACGAGAGCCTTAGTAGCCCGTTTAGCTCTAATATAATTAGCCCTAGTATAGCGCGCATCCGACTTTATATAGTAATATTTAGAGGGTTTACTTACGAGTAGTAGGAATATATAGGGTTCCTATATTATTTTCCTTAACTAGTAGAGGGTATAGGTTAAAATACCTATATAGTGTTTCCCGAATTATGCCTGCGAACTAGGTGAATTTGTTATAGTCTTTTTGCGAAGGGGCTGCGGCGTAATTCCGAGCTCAATAGCTGCACTTATACGTACTTATAGCCTCACGATCTTTAACTTTATATTAATAATAACGTAGTTTTTAATTATTTAAACTATAAAACTATTAACTTTTCCTCTCGCAGACTACCTGCGCTGCTAATACCGCCTCTATTACCGCTTTATCCGCTAGAAGTCGTTACTATCTTTATCCTCTTATTCGATTAGGTTAGCTAACGCCTTCGCAGCAGCTATGCTATTATTAGTAACGCTCTCTCTATATCAAAGTAGTTAGCGCAAGCCGTACTTACTAACGTTCGCCTAGGCTATCTAGGCTACCTCTACCTTAGTAATATAGAGGACCTACTTAAAGAAGGGCTACTCTATAAGGTATATAATAACCCGCAGAATTTCTACTACTAAGTTTACTTACTTACCTCTAATACTATCGCGCCTTATAGAGTCCCCTATAGGGGTATTAAGATAAGCCCTCTTAAGGGCTATACCAATAATACGCTCTCTATATATTGAGCTCGGAATTACGCCGCAGCCCCTTCGCAAAAAGACTATAACAAATTCACCTAGTTCGCAGGTATAATTCAGGAAATACTATATAAGTATTTTAACTTATACCCTCTACTAGTTAAGGAAAATAATATAGGTACCCTATATATTCCTACTACTTATAAGCAAACCCTCTAAATATTACTATATAAAGTCGGATACGCGCCGCACTAGGGCTAATTATATTAGAGCTAAACGGGCTACTAAGGCTCTCGTAGCCTAGAAACGCCCTAGCTAAACCTTCTAGTAAGGTGCTATAAAAGCTACTATATAAGATAACTCCTTAACCTAAAAGGTTAACCTTCTAGTAAGGTACTAAAGGTACTATAAACGCTACTATATAAGAGGTAACTCCTTAACTAGAGAGGTCTTTCCTAAGAGGGTCTTATAGCTAGAAGTATAAAAAGCTCTACTATAGCTAGGGCCTTATACCTCTCCCTTATCCTTATCCTTATCCCTTAACTATATTAGCACTAGACCTTATATATAAATATACTAAGCCTAAGCGAGGTATACCTTTTAGTATAAATAATATAGATAGGATTGCTAGAGAGTTTAGCCTTAATATAATTAATAAAACCCGCTCCTTTATTAACTACTCCGCTATATATAGAGAGCGTATTATTAGTATAACCCTTAAGAGGGCTTACTTTAATACCCCTATAAGGGACTCTATAAGGTATAATAATATTAGAGCTAAGTAAGTAAACTACGTAGTAGAAGTTTAGCAGGTTATTATATACCCTATAGAGTAGCCCTTCTTTAAGCAGGTCCTTTATATTACTAAGGCAGAGGTAGCCTAGGCAGCCTAGGCCTATTAGGGGAATATTAGTGAGTATAGCTTATGCCGACTGCTTTAACATAGAGAGAGCGTTACTAATAATAGCATAGCTATAAAGATAGTAACGACTTCTAGCGGAGGAAGCGGTAATAAAGGCGCTATTTAATAGTAGCGCGGGTAGTGCGCGAGAGGAAAAGTTAATAGTTTCGTAGTTTAAATAATTAAAAACCACGTTATTATTAATATAAAGTTAAAGATCGTAAGGCTATAGGTATATATAAGTACGGCTATAGTTAGGAGAGTTATAATTACGTGACCGAAGGCTATATATTATTAGGAGGCGCGGAGTTAGAAGGTCTATTATACTTAAGCAGGTAAAATCACTATGCAGTGGCTAGAGGCCACGCTCTCTATATATAGTAGAGTAGTTAATAAAGGAGTAGGTTTTATTAATTATATTAAGGCTAAACTCTCTAGTAATCCCCTCTATATTATTTATACTAAAGGGTACACCTCGCTCAGGCTTAGTATATTTATATATAAGGTCTAGTACTAATATAGTTAAGGGATAAGGATAAGGATAAGGGAGAGGTATAAAGCCCTACTCGTAGTAGAGCTTTTTATACTTCTAGCTATAAGAACCTCTTAGGAAAGACCTCTCTAGTTAAGGAGTTACCTCTTATATAGTAGCGTTTACTTTTAATACCTTGCTAGAAGGTCGACCTTTTAGGTTAAGGAGTTATCTTATATAGTAGCTTTTACCTTACTAGAAGGTTTAGCGAGGGCGTTTCTAGGCTATAAGAGCCTTAGTAGCTTATTTAGCTACGATATAATTAGCCCTAGTATAGCGCGTATCCGACTTTATAATATTTAGAGGGTTTGCTTACGAGTAGTAGGAACGTATAGGGTTCTTATATTATTTTCCTTAACTAGTAGAGGGTATAAGTTAAAATACCTATATAGTATTTCCCAAATTATACTTACGAACTAGGTGAATTTATTATAGTCTTTTTGCGAAGGGGCTGCGGCGTAATTCCGAGCTTAATAAGGAGGTAATTACTTAGAATAAGGAAAGAAGGATATCTAGGACTTATATATAAAATAGATTCAAGCTTAGCTTAAGGATAGATTTCTATAGCTTTTTAGTAATTAATTTAATAATTATCCCTAGGATGCCTTTAGCTTATGTTATCTTATGAATTACCTTATAAGGATTTCCACTAATTACTATAGCCCTTAACCCTAGATCCTACCTGGCAAGCTAGACTAGTAAGACGATACTATTATTACGCGTTATCCCTTAGCTTCTGTTAGTAGAAACCCTACTGTCGGATAGCTGACCGTAACATTCCCCTCACAATATGGATCCCAAAAGTATCCCCGTCCAGCAGCACCAGATGGGATAGGTCCTCCGCCGCGTTATGAGCAGGGTAGCGTTAGTCTAAGTTGCTGCATGGACTAACGGCATAGATTCTCTACTTGGGGTCAATTTCACGTGGTAGCAGTTATTAGTAAAGCCCATAGAACAGCCCTGATGTGTTCTTATTGGGAACTATCGTGCAGCAGTTATCTAGTAATATATCAACGAGATGCAGGCGCCAAGTTTCAATTTTACAGTGCCGTTACAGGGAAGGGAAACTCCATTATTTAACCTGCGTCGCACTGCAGACAAGGACGGCATCAGTCCGGCCTGACATTAGGACGAATAGAGCGGGACAATATTTATTATAAGTCGTGAACAGAGTGTAAAGTGAGCGGCATGAACAGGGTCAGGACGCACCTCAGGCCTGAGTAGCCGGTTCAGTACGGAAATACTCGACTTAAAAGACTTGAAGGTGATAGTGCGCGAAAATACCGGGAAGTTTAAGAGGAATCTCATTCTCGTGCTACCTATTGCTCCTTATATAGATATAACGAAGTACTACTTATCTATGAGGAGACCGGCGAAGTCCTTTCCCCTGGGGAACGACTGACTCAATAGAACATAGGCAGAGGGCTAGTTAACCACTTCGGCCTTGAGTTATTGATTCCGCCGGTATTACCGACCCGGGTGAATGGTTCCGCAGAATGATAAACCGTCGTTGAGCTATATGCAACGGGCAAGTGACAATCACGAGACCAAGACCTTTTCTCAAGCTGCGTGGATTCTAATCTCGTGGACGAGCGAACGGTTCGCATTCCATATCCGGCTGAAGTTCAGAAGTGATTGATTGGTTGGCCCTTCGTGATTCGGCACCCGTTGATGCCAGGGTCGCGGCCATGAGCCTTTCTCGATAAGACGTCTTGCTATTAGCCTTGTTTCATAAGAGTCAGGGGCAAGTGACAGGTAGTCCAAAGCGATGAGGCCGCGGTCGTCTGTGTCATTGACATGATCCCAAGGAGAAGGAGAATCAGCCGGGAGGGCGGAATAAGCCTGGACGAGCCAGTTAAGCAACGGCAGAAGACCGTTGGCGGCGATGATCATCAAGCCTGTAACTCCTGAGGAAGATAATAAGGTGCTATACCAATCACCACTGCGAGAGATAAGTAGCTTGGCCGTTTGGACGTGACGATGGCAAAGGGCGAGGTGCAATGCCGTGGTGAAGGGGAATGGGCAGTGAGGACCTGCATCGTGTACGAGGCGTAGCATGCGGCTGTGGCGAGAGATACAGAGGCAAACTTGCCGTGCAGGTGCTTCGAGAAGCCGAAAAGGACAGTGTGGGTGGTCGAGAAGCCACTGGACGACTTCAAAGTTGCCGATACGTGCAGCAACATGGAGGGTTGTGCACCCGGTGATGGCGCTGCTAGTAGAGGGAGGGTGGGTCATCTGGGGATGTTGGAGCACGCAGTCGAGAGCGCGTGGGTGGTACCTCCTCCAGAGGAGCGAAGGGTGGCGAAGGTGGACTTTCTCGAGAACGGGAAGCGCAATGGTGGAAGTCCTGACGGATGCCCACAAAGCAACGGGCAAGGGCGTGCGGTCGACATGATGATTGATCTCGGGGGAGCCCCGGGCGCCAACAGCCAGCTTATGGAATTTGTGCCATAGATGCAAGTCCTCCTGAGTGGCTCGACTGTACAAGATGCGATCGGCGGTATAGTTGAAGATATGTGATGTGAGGGATAACGCGTAGAGAGTCGGCGTGTCGTCGACGAAAGAGATGATGGCGCCGATCAGCTCGGGCGGGAGAAACACCACGGGTGTTAGCGAATCTTGGCTCGAGGGACCTTGTCCTTCGTCGTTGGGGTGTTCCTGCTGCTGCATCTTGTTGATGGGTAAGGTATGTCTTGCGTCGGGATAGAGAGGGTTTTGGATGGGATTTCGATGTTATGTTGTGTTGGAGAAAAGACGATAGCTAGAAGAAAACAACAGAAGAAAACAGTGAAGGCTTGAAGTTGTCTCGGCCCTGCAGCTGCAGACCTCAGAAGCGACGACTAAGCAAGGTCTCAGCCTTAGTCTCAGTGCTACCCACGTACCTGCCGAGCCTTTCCTTACAATATTAGACAACTGCAGTAATTGAAAATCTCAGTCCTCGCTTCTTCCTTCTTCCTTGGTCCTTGGTCCTTGGTCCCTGGTCTCTTGCTTCTCGATCCATTTCGCCCTCACTTCTATCTTTAATCTTCTACCCGTGATTATCCACGCCCTGGTCTTCCATCTTCAACGCTAATAATAAAGACATAAGCAGGATATCGCGATATGAAAAACTTACATCGACTGTAGTATCGTCATGAACGCCATCTATAGTAAGGCAACTTTCTTCACTTCCGTCTGAGTCGAATCCCAAGGCCGCAATACAACACTACCATCAACAGGACGCAAGTCCTAGATTCTGCCACGACCTGGACCAGGGCCCGGAATCTGGAATCATGCTGGAGTTCAGCATCAGGAGGATTCCAGAAAAGCAGCAAGACGTCGTTGACGACGACAACGATGATGAAGAGGACGGGATACTCGCACCAGCAAGCGTCAGCGAAGATCCGCTCCTAGCGCTGTCCTGCGCTCAACCGCTTAACAGCACGATACTACCACGGGTTATATCTCCCCACAGGGGAGGCGGCTCCTTACCTTAAGGTACCTTAGGTATACTAGGCTTCTATTTGTGTGACCGGGACCTTCACAAGTGTTCCGCAGTCACAGTCCGGAAGCCTACCAGTTTGACCCCGCCCCCTGCCCCACTGCGGAAGGTGGGGTTTACTAAGAGCACGGCTGCCCTGCCGGCGTCACACGCTCAGTCCTCACACACTACATCCATTCACAGTGTTCCATGTGATTAGCAGCAGCCAACTCGTCTTTTTTTTACGCTACACTACAACCAGGCCCGACCTTAGGTAAGGCATCTTACCTTACCTAGGTACCTCAAGGTACTATATAGAGACCTTACCCGGGCCACTCCGTTCCTCCACCTCAGATCGCCGCTTCCCGTGGTCGTCACCCCCTGTAACGACATTACTATAAATAGTAGGTATTATAAGATAGGAAAAAAACTTGCTTATATTATAGTAACTACTTCAGGGGACCTTATAGGGGTCTTTATACCCTAATCCTAGATACCCTAATATTCCGCAAACGTACTAGTATTATATAATATACTAGATATATCTATATATTATAATACCCTCCCTTAACTAGTATATTATTAATCTAGCTCGCCTTATTACTCCCTTTAAACCTTAGCGCTCTACCCCTAAAGCTATTATAACTTCCTAATTAGGTAATCCTAAATACTAGCTATAGTATATATTTAAATATTTAGCCCGCTTTATTACTGCCTTAAAGCCTTGGTGCTCTGCCCCTAAAGTTAGCTTTTAAAGTTATTATAACTTCCTCATTAGGTAATTCCAAACGCTAGCTATAGTATATATCTAAATCTATACCCTAACCTAAGGGGGTATTATAACTATCCTAGATTAATAGGATCCTTCCTCATATATATACTACGTATATATAGGGCCCTCCCTATAGGACCTATATATATACTATACGTATATAAGCCCTCCCTAACGTTAGAGATCCTCCCTCGCGGAATCCTACCTCCCCTTAAGGCTTTATTATAAAGCCTTCTCTCTTAGGGAAGTCCTATGGTTATAATATTTAATAGCCCTCGCTAGTAGGGCTCTCTTATAAGCCCTCTAGGCTTTATATCGCTACTATAGGGTAATACTAGGGCTCTTAGGAGCCCTTATAGTAATAGGGTAGCTTTAGGGTCTCCTACCCGTTCTAAATAGCGAAGCAAGGCGTATATATAACCGCAGCTTAGGTATAAGCTAGGCTTATAACCTATAATAATATTACTATAAATAGTAAGTATTATAGAATAGGAAAGAGCTTACTTATATTATAGTAACTACTTCGGGGGACCTTATAGGGGTCTTTATACCCTAATCCTAGGTACCCTAATATTCTATAAATATACTAGTATTATATAATATACTAGATATATCTATATATCGTAACACCCCTAATCGGGGACGTGGACCCGCAAGGAACACTAAACCACGACCCGCCACGCATAGGACACTAATAGTAGAGTCAATATTACTATATCACTATTACTATTCCGATTATCCTCCCACCTCGCCATCGCGGACCTCTAAAGTGTTACGACTATTAAGCTCGGAATTACGCCGCAGCCCCTTCGCAAAAAGACTATAACAAATTCACCTAGTTCGCAGGTATAATTTGGGAAATATTATATAGGTATTTTAACTTATACCCTCTACTAGTTAAGGAAAATAATATAGGAACCCTATATATTCCTACTACTCGTAAGTAAACCCTCTAAATATTACTATATAGAGTCAGACGCGCGCCGCACTAGGGCTAATTATATTAGAGCCGAACGGGCTACTAAGGCTCTCGTAGCAAAGCTACTATATAAGATAACTCCTTAACCTAAAAGGTCGACCTTCGAGCAAGGTACTAAAGGTAAAAGCTACTATATAAGATAACTCCTTAACCTAAAAGGTTAACCTTCTAGTAAGGTAAATACTACTATATAAGAGGTAACTCCTTAACTAAAGAGGTCTTTCCTAAGAGGTTCTTATAGCTAGAAGTATAAGAAGCTCTATAAGCAGGGCTTTATACCTCTCCCTCTTCCTTATCCCTTAACTATATTAGTACTAGACCTTATATATAAAAACGCTAAGCTTATATAAGGTATACCCTTTAATACTAATAACGCGCGAGAGCTTATTAGAGAGTTTAGTATTAATATAATTAATAAAACCCGCTCTTTTTTTAATTACTTTATTATATATAGAGAGCGTATTATTAATATAGCCCTTAAGAGGGCTCTTATTAATACCCCTAGAGGGGATACTTATTATTATATTATAGCTAAGTAAGTAGACTTAGTAGTAGAAGCTAGGCGGGTTATTATATACCCTATAGAGTAGCCCTTCTTTAAGCAGGTCCTCTATACTATTAAGGCAGAGGTAGCCTAGGCCCCTTAGGGGAACGTTAGTAAGTATAGCTTATACTAACTACTTTAATATAGAGAGAGCGTTGCTAACGATAGCATAGCTAGCGGATAAAGCGGTAATAGAAGTAGTATTAGCAGCGCGGGTAGTATATAAGAGGAAAAGTCGATAGTTTCGTAGTTTAAATAATTAAAAACCACGTTATTATTAATATAAAGTTAAAGATCGTGAGGCTATCTAGTAGGGTATATATAAGTGCAGCTATAGTTAGGAAAGGATCACGTGACCGAAGGCTATGTATTATTAGGAGGCGCGGAGTTAGAAGGTCTGTTGCACTTAAGCAGGTAAAATCACTATGTAGTGGCCAGAGGCCGTGTTACGACTATAAACAGCGCCGTATTATAATAGGCGGGCTGCGCGCAGCGTAGTATTAGGCCATATACGGGTTAGAGGCGTTATATGCGATATAGGGCGTGATTAGCTCGCTGCGGTACGGTCCACGGTACGGTCTAGAGCCTAATAAATAACTTAAGAATTCATTTTTCGAGAGGCTATACCTCTTTTAGTAGTATATTTTATTAGTAACCTCTATACTAACTATAGACTATAGAATAATTAATTTATATTAATCTTAGTATATAATACCCCTATTTAACCTCTCGCGAGATATGAATTTTCTATTATAAGCTATACTATTATATAAATTGAAAGGAGGTGCTCTAGAGGACCCCCTTAATATATGATATAATATAGCGAAACTTTAGTAATTAATAATAGCTTTAAATTAGGAGGCTAACGAGGCTAATAACGCTATAATAATAGTAATAGTAATAGTTATTACTACTATAGCTATAGCCTCGAATAGTAGTTAGAGTATTACTACTTTAGAAAGAGTAGTTATATACCTAGGAGGGCTAAAAGTAGCGTGGAGGTTCTATTAATATCTTCTAAGAGGTTTAAATAGATAGTTCTTCGCTCTATTTTATATAGGTAAACGTTAGTTTTGCGTTCTTATATAATAGCTATAAAATAATACTAACCTCAAGGGGTTATAATACCTTTTTAAAAACATAGAGAGTAATAATCTTCCTCTTTATACTAGCTACGAGTAGCTTATAAGGTCTAGTAGTATATTTCTTCTAGATTGGTTAGTTAATAGTCTCTATAGTACTTAATAAGCTCTGAATTTACTTTATAAGCCTTAACTAAGTATATATAAAGCTAGTAGAAAATAGAGAGGTCTCTTATAAGATTAAAAAAGACCCTAAATAAGAGGCCTTTAGCAGGTATATTAGGGCTATCAATAATGCCCTTATATACGTGTTTATCCTAGAGGGTAATAAGTAGAAAAGATAGAGGAGTTAAAAGGGTAATATCGAGTAGAATATATTAATAGTAGTATACTTTAATAATAGCTTCTTATATATACTTATTAGGGTAGAAGAATTAATCTATAATACCTAGCTAGTATTATTTACCTTTAATAGAGGGTTTTTAGTACTAGTGCGAAGGTATTTCCTTATTAATATAGGTTTTAAAGATTTAAACGGGCTAGTAATCCCATACCATAAGACTTATTACTATCTATAGGATTAGAGAGATATTAATAAACCTCTAGAGATAGTAGAAAAGTTATATAACCCTCGCTATAGTTAACTTCGTATAATTATAGGGTATGTATTTAGTTAGTTAAAGAGGAAGTAAAAGGTTATCCAGGCTACTAGGCCTAAATACAATTTCTAGAGTTAAAGAGCGATTATTTATACTATAACTAGCCTCTATAACTTCTTAATCCGTTATATAGAGGATAAAATAATAAGTAGCGATAACGACTTTAGTAATAATAATAAGGAGAGAAAATACTAGTAGAGGGCAGAGGAGACGTATAGTAGGTATATAGTTACTAAAATTCGAGCTAAGGCGGCGGCGTTAGTATAGAAGGGGTAGAGGGCGCATTATTAGAGGTATGATAATAGTATTTCTTTTACTACTATAACTACCTATCTAAACGCCTAAAATATATTACTAACTAATACTTTAAAGTCCTTAGATTATATACCCTTTTAATAATATCGCTTAGTAGTCTATTTTATAATACTATTTCTAATATTACTAAGTCGGTAGGCCTTTTACTTAAGCTATTAAAAATAATAATAAATTTATCTAGTGATAATTCGCTCTTAGACTAAGCGAGGTCTACTTACGCCTTCTCTATCGCTACCTTATTACTAATAATTTCCTCTAACTTTAACTTCCTATCTAATACTAACTTCCAAAATAATTAGAGAGACTTATTAAATACATTACCCTCGCTAGTAGAAGGTATTTTCCCTTGCTTTGTTACTAGTAGTAGAGTTGCTCTATACTAACTGCTTTAGCGTTCTATTACCTTACTAGTATTAATAACGCTATTCATACCCTCCTATATAGGGTTAGGCTAGTAGTAAAACTTCCTCCCCTTTATACTTAACTCTATAATTAAGAGGGAGGTAGTAGTACTTTAGCGAAGGGGTTAAAGTTATTAATATTATTTGTTTTATATTTACTTGTATTATTAACCGTATTAGCTTCCTCTTTAGAAGAGGTATCTTTAATAAAAAACTCCGTAGTAGTACGGATCTTATTACTAGTCCCTATCCTATTATCCTGAATCTCACGATAAGGCCTAGGGTTACCTAGACCCTTCTTAAATCCCTACATTACTTTTAGATTGTTAGTAAGGTAAGTAACTCTTATAATATTATTATAAGAGACCCTTCCTTCTATATTAGGAGTATTACTAGATTTAAATATAAATTATAACTATATGTTAAATCGCTTCCTCTTAGTATTATATTTATTTAGTAACTATAGGGGAGTAACTACTATTTAAAACTAGGCCTTATTATTAATACTCTTTACCAACTCCTTCTATAGTAGCTTATAAGCTAAAGACCTTTTTATATTTAGTTGCTTCTCCTAATATATAACTATTAGTTCTTCTATATACTAGGTAGTATTACTAACTATCTATATTATTTAACCTTTTTTTATATCTACTTGAGGGTTATTATTATTTCTTATAAGTAGCGGCGGTACTAAGTATAAAGAGGCCTTATAAGAGGGTAGGGGATCGTCGTTACGTGAGGGAGACTTATAAGCTTACTATTGTTATCTTAGTATAGGTAATATAAGCTAGGCTGACTTAGAGCGATCCTCTATAATAGGTATAGCTACTATAATACCTTCTTAGACCTTAAGACCCTCCTCTTATTACTAATTACGCGTTATTAGTACCATTTTGAGGGTATTATTAGTATATAGTTACGAATAGCTTTATATAATTAAAGGCATAAGAAGATCTGTACTTTTAGCGAGGTTATAAAATTACTAATAAGTAATAGGGCTAAGCTAGGTAAGTAGCAAAGTGCTGCTATACGACGCCACGGTTATATAGGTTAAATATATACTTTAGCTATTTTTATTAAAAAAAAGGCCTTTGTATTATACCTATCTAGACCGTGGACTATACCGTGAGCTCGAGCCGATCACGCCTATAAGGGCTTATTCGTATATAGAAGTACATAATAGGAGTAAGGGTTATATTATAATTAGGTATAAGGATAGCCTTCCTTATATAACTATAAATAATACGCTTATTTAACCCTAGTTTCTAACCCCTAACTATATATAGGATCCTTATTCTTATATAATAGTATAACTATTATAACTTTATACATCTAAATTACTTATTATAGTAGTTATTAGAATAGCAAATCTACTACTTTATAATTATCTAATATAATATATATACTAATATAGTTTATTAGGTAGCTATATATATTAGTTCGCTATATAGGTTTTTTTATATCTATAATAACATCTAGTATTTCTTAACTATAATATTTTAAATCTATTATTAGTTACTACTATTAAAATCTCCTAATAACTTAATCTCCTTAGAATAAGTTTATATATTATAACTAGTCTTATTATATATATTATAATATCTCTAAGCTAGCTAGGCTCTCTTCAATAAACCCCCCTCCTTATTCTCTCAAGATACTAGATATTTATATTTTCAATTCTCTTTTAATAAACCCTTAGAATCCTCTATATTAAATACCCTTCTAAACTAAACTTATATCTTTTTAGCTCTCTAGTATTTTATAAGTATTATATTTATATCCTTAAGTATATAAAGCTAATTTATTAAATGAGTAAGTAAGTATATAATTACCTATATACCTTTTAGTAATTATTTAACTATAGTAATAAAGAGGATTCGTAAGCTTCTTTAGTAAATAGAGATCTAACCCTTAATAAAATTAGATTATGAGATGGTTTATTAGAAATTAGAGGATATTAATAACTACTAAGGTAATAGTATTAAAGTGTTAGCTATAGGAGGTATAGGCGTTTATAAGTATATATTAAGCTTCTAGATAATATCATCTAGATCCTATAGTATATTTCTAGCGCTTAGGAATATAAACCTAATACCTTCCTTATTAAAGACCTTATTAGAAGCCTAGTAAAAGGTAATATCTAATAGTTAGAGTAGATATAACGAATATATAGGTATACTAACCATTATAGAATTATTCTACTTATATTAATTATCGAATTTAGCTAATAAATAGCTCTTATAGCTATTAATAACAAGTATCTAGTAGATACTCTTAGGTTAGTTCCTAGGATATTTATTAAAGTATTTAGTTCGGTTCTTAGTGTATTTATCGGAGTATCTAATCTAGTCAAGACCTATCTAACTATCTATTTATCTATTAGTAGTAGCCTTGATAACCTAATTACCTAGAAAACATAATTCTATAGTCTAACTAGTAAGGTAACATGTACCCTTAATAATTATAAATAGAGGGATATACTGCCCGCTCGAATTAATATTTTTAATAACAATAGCTTATTTATAGTTTCTAGTCTAGATAGGCTTTGCTTTACTATATCGATTAGGGCATATTACTACTATTGACGCGGTATTTATACTTATTATAAAGCTAATCTTATTAAAATTATAAAAGTCCTTCTCTCAGATTCCGTATTTAGGTATTGTAAGAATAGGTATATAAGTCGCAAAGGGGACACTAAGGCAGCCTAAATAATAGATATTTGTAGGCCGAGTAATATTGTGATAAAGGCCAATAAACTTAAGCATGAGGAGATAATTTCGATAGATGTTTAATGGAATAAATTGATTGAGAAATCGCTAATATTGTTAATGTTATTTCTAAGTTATAAATCCTACCCTCAATAGGTGAGGGGTAAGATATTCTAAAACGTAGCTACTAAATAGCTAATTATAAAGCTTATTCAGCAGAATTGTGCTCGAATCGCTATGTGGTCCGTGCAGTGTTTTCTATAAATCTATACTTTTAAATATAAGAATTGTATATATAAGGTTATTAATATTATTAGAATTTATGTAGATTTCTAAAGTATTTCTTCCTTGAAGGAAATATTATTACAGTTATTATTTTATGTTTTATAGTTATTAATATATTTCTAACGAGGTATTATATAGATATAGAACTATATATACCATAGTTATTTATTACAGTTTATTTAACCTTCATAAGGTTATAATAGAAATTATTAAGTATGCCTCCGGTATTTCTATAGGTATTATATTATATAATAATGTAAACTACTTTAAAACAATGTCTAGGTCCTCTTAAAAAGCCTTTTAATAATTATATAGATAATTAAACTTAGTCTTTAGAGCAGGGTATAAGTCTATAAACCGCCTAGCCTATTACTTACTAATAGGCCTATTATTATATACTTATCATAGGAGATTAGCTATAGTTTCTATACTAGCGAGGCGTAAGAGAATCCTCTAGTATCCTATTTAATCATAAATTAGAGACGTACTTTCTCCTTAATTAGATCGAGTTTATATTATTAAGGTTAGGTAGGTTTATATTAAGGTTAGTTATTTACTTTATTATATAAAAAGCTTTTAGGGATATTATAGTTCTTTGCTATATACTATATACTTAGCCTTTAGCTTATAGTATATTAAGTTCGGAATTACGCCGCAGCCCCTTTGCAAAAAGACTATAATAAACTTACCTAGTTTATAGGCATAATTTGGGAGATACTATATAGGTGTTTTAACCTATACCCTCTACTAGTTAAGGGAAATAATAAAAGAACCCTATATATTCCTACTACCTATACGTAAACCCTCTAAATATTACTATATAAAGCTAGATACGCGCTATACTAGGGCTAATTATATTAGAGCTATATAGGCGACTAAGGCTCTTATAGCCTAGAAACGCCCTCGCTAAACCTTCTAGCAAGGTGCTATAAAAGCTACTACGCGAGATAACTCCCTAACCTAACTGGTCGACCTTCTAGCAAGGTACTAAAAAAGCTATATAAGATAACTCCTTAACATAAAAGGTCGACCTTCTAGTAAGGTAAATACTACTATATAAGAGATAACTCCTTAACTAAAGAGGTCTTTCCTAAGAGGTTCTAATAGCTAGAAGCATAAGAAGCTCTACTATAAGTAAGCCTTTATACCTCTCCCTCTTCCTTATCTATAAAGTACTAGGTATACCTATAACGTATAATAAATCCTTAAAGATACTAGGACTAAACCCTATATATAAAAACACTAAGCCCGCGTAAGGCACGCCCTTTAATACTAATAATATAAAAGAGCTCGCTGGAGACTTTAGTATCAATATAATTAATAAAACCTGCTCCTTTATTAACTACTCCGTTATATATAGAGAGTATATTATTAGTATAGCTCTTATAAGGGCTCTCCTTAATACCCTAGGGGACCCTGTAAGGCGTAATAACATTATAATTAAGTCAGCGGACTTAGTAATAGAAGCTAAGCGGGTTATTATATACCCTATAAAGTAGCCCTTCTTCGAGAAGGTCCTCTATACTATTAAGGCAGAGGCGGCCTAGGCCCCTTAGGGGAATATTAGTAAGTATAGCTTACGCTAACTAATAGAGAGAGCGTTACTAATAATAGCATAGCTGCTAGCGGACGAAGCGGTAATAGAGGTAGTATTTAATAGTAGCGCGGGTAGTGCGCGAGAGGAAAAGTTGATAGTTTTATAGTTTAAATAATTAAAAACTACGTTATTATTAATATAAAGTTAAAGACCGTGAGGCTATAGGTATATATAAGTTTAGCTATAGCTAGGAGAGGTAGTTAGTAATTATAATCACGTAACCGAAGGCTATATATATTATTAGGAGGCGCGGAGTTAGAAGGTCTATTGCACTTAAGTAAGTAAAATAACCATGTAGTAGCTAGAGGCCTAGGTTATAGTATATATTAATTAGATCGCTTTGATAATAAGAAGGGTTTTACTTCTCAAAAGTAAGTTAGTATTATGAGTATAGAGTAATTCTATATTAAATCTAGAAGTAGTTAATAACTAAGCGGGTCTAGAAAAACGTGCGCGGCTACCTAATATGCGCGGCTAACTAATAAACCACGTTATATGGACTTAGATATATTTCTAAGAAGCTTATAGAGTTACTTATAGTTATAATAACTACGCTATAAGATATAAAAGTAATGAGGCTTTAAGATAAAGCTCTTATAAATCTTAAGTATAAGATTATAGAGCTATAGTTAGCTTAGGAGAAGAGGCTTAAGGAGAATAAGACTCTTTAGGTATAGTTATAAGAGGTATATAGAATAGCTCTAGCGCTACGTAAGGTTAGTAATAATAATAGAGATATTTTATCTCTAATAGTATTACTACTAATAAGTACCCTAATAAGCCTAGCTTATTTATTCTTTAGATTATAAAAAGCGTTAAGCTAGTTAGATATTATAATAACAGATACCCTACTGATTACTAAGGAGCTTACTACTATACCTCAGCTAGGTATAGATCGCTTTAAGGAGTTTTAGATAAATTCCCTAAAGAATTACTACTTTAAGGGATCTATAAATGAGATTATATAGTTAATATAAGTATAAATTATACTCATAGTATATGGGTTGATTCTTAGGGATAACTTAACTTATATAGAGGACCTCCGCGTAATAGGTAAGATATATAATAAGCTTATAAAAGCACTACTATTACTTATAATATATATTTATGGTAGCTCTAATAAAGGAGACTCTTTTATAGATATATACTAGCGCTAGTATTATACTATAAGGCTAATTATGGGACTACATATATATACTAAACGTTATAGAGAGCGATCTAATAATATATATTAAAAGATCTTATGGGAGATATCGGGTAGCTAGGGGTAGCTCGGAAGGCCTAGATATTATGGTACGATAATATTCGGGGAATTCTTAATAAATCCAGTATGATATAGCATAGAATTATATGGAAAATAATATAGGAACTAATATCAAAAGATATCCTCGATAATATTATAGTCTCTAAGTTCTAATTGCTCCTAAGAGGCGTAAGGGGCTGAATTATTCTAAAACGTAGCTATAAAAGTAGCTAATTATCTAAGTAGTTACGCTTAGATCACTAAGTAGTCCGTGCCCTACTTTATATAGTTATATAGATGAAGTTATAAGGAATTTACCCTTATTAGGAAGTATATAGCCTCTAGCTACTATATAGTAATTTTACTTGCTTAAGTGTAAGAGACCTTCTAACTCCGCGCTTCCTAATAAAACATAGCCTTTAGTTACGTGATCGTAATTGCCGACTACCTTTCCTAACTATAGCTATACTTATATATACCTATAGCCTCACGATCTTTAACTTTATATTTATAATAATATAGTTTTTAATTATTTAAACTACGAAACTATTAACCTATCCTCTCGCATACTACCCGCGCCGCTATTAAATACTACCTCTATTACCGCTTCGTCCGCTAGCAGTCCTCTTATTCGATCGGGTTAGCTAACGCCTTCGCTATGCTATTATTAGCAACGCTCTCTCGATTTAGCATAAGCCGTACTTACCGACGTTTAAGCCCTAAGGGGCCTGGGCCGCCTCTGCCTTAATAGTGCGCAGAACCTACTTAAAGAAGAGCTACTCTATAGGGTATATAATAACCCGCCTAGCTTCTACTACTAAATCCGCTTACTTAGCTATAATACAATAATAAGTATCCCCTCTAGGGGTAATAATAAGAGCCCTCTTAAGACTACCCTTTAAAAGGTTATATAGTAGACCCCTTAAATATTCTTTATTATAATAGAAGGGACTTTCTAGCTTATAGCTTATATAAATAGCTATAATACGGTGCCTATTACTATTTAGCTAAGAGGCTTTAACCTATAGCTAATAAATAGCTATAATATAGCCTCTTTTATAATATAGGTTTATTTTACTAGTATAAAAACTTAAAAACCCTTTTAGGAAAAGGATTGCGAAAATAAGGGTAATGGTTTATAACTAGTGAAGAAACCTTAAACCCTTATAGATATAGAGACCCTGCCGCGTATAGTATAGGTATAGTTATAACGTGAGAACCTCTTGGGATAGACCTCTTTGGTTAAGGAGTCACCTCTCGTATAGTAGCGTTCACCTTGCTAGAAGGTCGACCTTTTAGGTTAAGGAGTTATCTCATATAGTAGCTTTTATAGTACCTTTAGCACCTTGCTAGAAGGTCGACCTTTTGGGTTAAGGAGTTATCTTATATAGTAGCTTTTACCTTACTAGAAGGTTTAGCAAGGGCGTTGCCACGAGAGCCTTAGTAGCCTATTTAGCTCTAATATAATTAGCCCTAGTATAGGGCACGTCTAACTTTATAATATTTAGAGGGTTTACATGCGAGTAGTAGGAATATATAGGGTTCCTATATTATTTTCCTTAACTAGTAGAGGGTATAAGTTAAAATACTTATATAGTATTTCCTAAATTATGCTTACGAACTAGGTGAATTTATTTTAGTCTTTTGATAAAGGGGCTGCAGCGTAATTCCGAACTCAATAGGTACAGTTATAATATAGTCTCAAATATATATCCTTTATAGGGAAAAGTAGGAAAAACCAGTTCTTATTATAGAGAGATACTAGTATTATTACTCTTATTATTATCGTTATTGTTATTATACATATATATGCTTAGTTATTATAAAGTAAAGTAATTATTATTTTTATTTGTTCTATATATGACGTAGATAAACGTAGGTGATTTATAGTAAAACTTTATATATAACCTAAGTGTTTTTATTTATAGTATTCCTCTGAGAGTTGTTGAAATATAATAGGTATTAGTATGGTTTTTATAGTTATTTTACCTAGATATATACTAGGATCCCCTTGTTATTATATTATATTATGTTATATTAACTCCTTCTTTAAAGAGTAAACTATAGTTATTAAAGGCCTAAAAGCTTAGTAAGGCCTTTTAGCTGGGTTATTATATGGTAGTAGTATGTCTTTTGCTAAAAGTAGCTAGTAAATAGCTTGATATTAGGCTTTGTATATCTTCTATAAAGTACTGAATTTGAAACTATTATTATTATTATTTATATTTAGCTATATATATAGCTATGATAGGTTAGGGTTCATAGTTATAGTTTATTCTTGCTTTCTGTTTTATATTATAGATATTATCTTAACTATTATTAATACTTTATAGTTTTTATATTATATTATTCTTTTATAATTATTTACCTTTTAGCCTATTGAGATATAGAACCATATCTATAGGTTTATAATATTTTACGCTATTCTAAGTATATTATTATTATAGTTCTAATTATAAAGTGTGAATCCTTATATATTATTATAGGCTACGCATGGGCTAAGCCTACCTAGGCTTCTACCTAGGTTTACTACCTTATGGAGCTACCTAGGGCTTACCTAGGGCCTCCCTAGTAGTTCGCTATAGACTTAACATCTCTACTAGAGAGGAAAACCTCCGCTTTTCCTCTTTAGCTTAAATGAATAGTATTATAATAACTTATTATTAAATAAACTTAGGTCTAACCCCTTATATATTTCATCGTATTACAAAAATAATAATAATAGGCTAAGCGCTACTCCCTACTAGTTAGTAAGATAGTTAACAATAGCATAGCTAAAACCTAAGATAAGCTATTATAAGCATATATAATTTATATTCTTAGTAATATCTCATATTAATAAATACTAATAAATACTCTTTATAAACTCTTCATAAACTAGAATAAATACTCTTTATAGATACTCTTTTCTAGAGTATAATATACTCTTTCTATTATAAAGACCTTGAGTTATTAAGGAATAAAATAGATAAAATAAGCAAGGTTAAGAACCCTACCTTAATAACCTAACCTTAATAACATATAACCTAATAACCTAATAACCTAAGAGCCTAATAGCCTAATAACCTAATAACCTAATAACCTAATAACCTAATAACCTAATAACCTAATAACCTAATAACCTAATAACCTAATAACCTAATAACCTAATAACCTAATAACCTAATAACCTAATAACC
>JAVHLU010001887.1:0-24012 GCA_036785755.1 Colletotrichum ledebouriae
TCTCCTTAATACTATTAAATTCTCTACTCCTCCTTACCTTATTATTATACTTAATTCTATACCTATAGCGCTTATAGATACTTAGATTATTATATAAATAACTCTCTTAAGTTTTATAAAAGAAGTAATTAGTATAAGGAGTACTTAGTATAGAGATATACTTAAAGTATAGTTTATAGATATAAATACTAGATATAGGGTTCTTAGTAATATAAGCTTACTCTTTATAGTAAATATAGAGTATTATATTATAACTACCTTAGGATTAAATAAATAAGCTATATATAGCTACTACACGCTAAAAGACCTTTATCTCCTATAAGCTAGCGAGGAAAGTAGTAGAGGTATAGATAAAGCCTTAATAGCGAAATTCTCTAGACCCCTTAGTTACCCTAAATATTTATTTAAAGTCCTATTTACTAAGATAAGCCTTTTAGAAAGCTAGCCTTATTACTTTAGTAGTCTTATTAGAGAATATCTATAATATAAAAGCTACTTCTAAGTATTTATTACTAGGGATATTAAGTTAAAGCTAAATAAGGCTTATAGCTACCTAAGAATTATAATTATTAGCTAGAGGGTATAGGGATATTAAAAAAAAGGGAAGGAATACCTAAACCTAGTTATTAGAGTATTAAATAAAAAGAGGTATATTATTTTTCTTTATTTTAAATATAGGGATATTAGAACTAAGGATCTAAAGGGTTATTATTAATAAGAGATAATAAGGGCGAGGTTAATTAGTATTTTTAATACTTAAGATAAGGAAGTTATAAGTAGCTATAATAAGAAGATATAATTTATAAATATAAGAGAGAAAGTATAAAGGGGTTAAATAAAGATTAAAGTAGCTAGCTAAAGGTAGTTATAATAAGGGGAGAAGTTAGTAATAGAGGATAGAGGAGGATATTTATTTAATTTATAACTAAGCTACTTATTTTAATAGCTACTACTAACTATTATTTCCTTTATTCTTTCCCTATATATAACCGCCCTAATTTATTATTCTATTTATTATAGGTATTTTATCCTAAGTTCGTTTTATTTTATTAAAGCTAAGGAGGGTAAGGGAGGAGAGTTAATTATTCCTTCTATAGGCTACTAATAAATTACTATATTATTAAAATAATTAGTAGAAATAAAAACGCACTCCTTACCCTTTAAGGCCTCTAGTTTCTCTCTCCCCTTTTATATATATTATTTACTTTTAAACTTAATTTATCTACTAACTATATAATATTAACTACTATACTATAGCTCCTTCTTTTCTTTAAATATTACTTCTATTTAGCTCTTTAGTTTATAAATTACTTAAACTTCCCCCTTATTAACCTTTCTCTTAATATATTATAATAGGGAAAGTTATTTTTTATAATAATAAAGCGTTAGATATATAGATCTAGGAGTTAAGATCTTTAAACCTTCCTATCCTTAAAATTAGACTTTTAATAGAGCTTATACCTAATAAACTAAGTATAAGTAGGTTTTAGGTATAGGGATAAAATAATAGAGATATCCTAGGCTTTAAACCTCCTAATAAGCTTAGTTACTAGCCTTAGCTAATTAAATATAATATATACCCTCTACTTAGGATAAATAATATCTCTAGTTAGATAGACCCTTTTAATATAGTATTAAAATATATCCTTATTAAATATTAGAATAAGACCTTAGAAGTAGTAGAGGAGACGATTTACCCCTTACACTTATAGTAAGTTATAGCTAGTATATTTAATACTATTAATATGTTTAAAATAGTAACTCTAATATATACTAAGGATATCTTAGTAGTTACTTACTATATTATAAGGCTTACTAAGCCTAGCTAACCGCTCTACTATAAGATAGTTAGAGGTATAGAAAACGATTTTAAAGATAGAGATATAAGGGATATTATAATTACCTAAATTAAAGCTAAGTCCCTTAATATACTCCTTATTTATCTATAAGCGCCTAAGTTTACTAGGTAATTATTATAGGTCTACTAATTAACTTATAAAATAGGAGAAACTAGTTTTATAATAATTAGTAGTTAAGGAGAGGAGCTAAAGGAGAATTATAGATTTTAATATTTATTACTAAGAGCTTTCTACTAAGACGTAAGGCTAAGGAAGTTTTAATAAGATAATTATACCTAGTAGAACTTTAATATATAAACCCTTTACTATAAGCCTCTAGTCTCTACTTTATTAACTAGCTTAGGTTTTTTATATAAATTAGAAGCCTAGTACTTCTAAAGTAGCTTATTAAAATAAGGTATTAAGCTTAGATTAACTATTTATTAAAGGCTTTTATTAATAAAATACCTCTAGAAGGATACTAGACCTAACTAAGAGTAGATAGAATTCTATATAATTAATACTTTAAATTAAGAGATAAAGATATTAGGAAAAGGATAGCTTAAGAGGATATTAAATATTAGATAGCTAAGTATACCTCTTAATTTATAGACCTAGAGGTTTCCTCTCTAGATAGGATAGATATTAACCTATTAGTACTTAAAAATACTAATGTATAAATTAGTTTAGTAGTTCCTATTAATTTAAAAGAGTTAAATATAGAGGAAGGATTATTAAAAGAACTAAATATCTAGAATATAAAAAAAAGGAATAACTATAAGAAGTAAAAGAGAGATTATAACTTATAGTAACTAGCTAACTTTATAAAGTATCTTAACTACCCTAGGTTTATAAAACTATCTATATCGCCCTACTTAGCTCTTACTACCCTAAGAGATATTATATTTAGCCCTATTAATACCTTAGTAGGATTTAATACTATAAGACCTAAAGGGAACCCTATATTAAATAAAAACGAGCCTATACTAATAGTCCTATAGTATATATAATAGAACTAAGAATCTATAAATTATATAATAACCTAGTATAGAAGAGGGTTATTTATTATAACTTTAGCCTAGGTAGAATATTTATTAGACCTTTATAATATATAAGGGAATCTAATAAGATAAGAGGAGTTAGATAATTTAGAGGTTATAGCCCTTTTTATATTTATAATTAAGAGCTACCCTTATAATATCTATACCCTAATCTATAAACTAGCCTAGTAACTTAGGAAAGAAATTAATAAAGCTTCTATAGAGCTTAAAAAAATAGAGGCGAAGAATCTCTAGGATACTACTAGGGCCTTCTTTCTACTAAACTATAGTAATTATTACTAGGCTATAATCTTTATAGACTAATTAACTAGCTACTACTTCTATTATAACTCTATATAGGATTAGAATAGTAATTAGCGCTTTATTAAGGCTATATAGGACCTTAATATATAGTATTATAAGATAGGAGCCCCTTTATAACTCTAAAAGCTCCTACTAATTAATACCTATATAGTTAATTTAGTTTAATAGAGGGATAGATTTATATATAGCCTCTAATATATTAAATAGGCTAGAGCTTTAATTTAAAAAGGATTACTATCTCTATATTTTAATAGTATAACCTTAAGTAATAGTATATTATTCTCTAACTCTAAAATCCCCTTAGTTACTTAATATATATTTTTAATTATTATAGAGTTCTATAACTTAATTATTAATAGTAATATAGCTCTATAAGATACCCTATTAAATTAAGAAGATTTTAAGAAAGTACCTTTCTTTTCTTTATACCCTCCTACTCCTTTACTTATAGATAATAATATAATAGACTTTAGAAATAATAATAATATTATACTATTTCCTATAGTAGATATTCCTTAACTTATTTATAGATTATTAGTATTATCTAAGTCCGCTTTATCTAAAATACTAGATAATAAGCTTAAATACCTTAGATATTAGCTTTAGTTATAAGTCTTATAGATACTAAGTTATAATATAACTATTAAGCTATACCTAAGAACTATACTTATAGATATACTATTATATCCTAAGAGGCCTAGTCCTTTAAATAAGTATAACTATAGCTATATAGCTTATATCTAGTAGAGAGTTAACTAATAGGATTAAATTATATAAAATACGCCTAAGGGAGCGTATTATTATTACTTCTTACGCCTTATTTAATAAAGCGGGTAGTTTTAGCTATACTAAGGATTAGAGTAGGATAAGGAGTATAATAAAGAGGAAGAGGTAATAAGGCTATTATTAAGATATAACTTATAGTAAAAGATAGTTAAACCTAAGGGACCTTCTTAATAATAAGATCGCCCGCTTAGAAGATATTATTAATAAATTAGATCTATAGATAGAGTTTATTTATTATTTCTATAAAGTAGTTTTATTTATTTTTTAAAACTCTCTTTTATAATATTATAAAAAGTCTTAAGGGGATAATTAGGATAGGATAAGATAGACCTAGCTATATAACTTTTAGAAAACTCCCTTAATATATAGACTTATTATAAGAAGACTATAGAGTAGAGCGTAGAGGAGAGGAGCGTAGTAGACTTTAGTATAGTATATATATTATTATAATTAGTACCTTAATAATCCTATGCCTTATTTTTTAGTATTCCTTAGCGAATTAGCGCCCGATTTAGATAATCTCTTTTAATTACATCTGCGAATTATTATATATATCTTTTAAGCCTACTCTTTATATTCTTACCTATTTATAAGTAGAGCTATATTATTTATTATCTTTCTAGTTCCTATTAGTTCCAGCCCTTTCTAATATACCCTCTTATAGGTTAGTATCTCTTCTTAATATATAGAAAGTGGAGGTATTAAGCTAGGGAAAGGTTAATTATTATATAGGCATTACTCTTAGTATTTACTAGGGTATAAGCTAGATATCCTCTATTAACTCTAACTTAAATAATAATAAGCTTATTATTAGTTAGTTATTCCTATTTATATTCTTCTTAACCTAATATCTCCTCCTTAGTAAGCTCTAGGGCCTAATTTCACTCTAGAGTTAGTCTTTTCCTAACTCCTTATCTTCTTTTAAGGAGTTAGTTATTACTTAGTAGTTATTTATAACCTTATAATATATTATTTCTTCTTTTAAGGTCTTTATTTTTATAGCTCTAGGTAGCTAGTCCTCCTTATTAGAGTAATACTAAGTAATATAACCTCTACCTCTATAAGTATAATAAGTATAGGGGTCCCTTATACCTTTCTAAGGTTATTAGTATTATACTAGGGAGGTATTTAAAGAGGATCTAGAGTTTTAGTAGTTATAGCGTCTTACTTCCTTAACTTATAAGATATATATAGCTCTAGGTATATAGGTATCCCCCTTAGTATTCTTAGTAGTAGGTCTCTAGTAAGTTACTAAGTAGTTACTAGTAACCTTCTAGCGCTCTACTTTCTATATAATACTCTAGACCTTTAAGAGCTAGCTATTATAATTAGCTAGTAAGTTAATAGTAATTAGCTAATTCCTTAGCTTAGGGGTAAGGGAGGCCTCTAGAAGTAAGATCTAGACTTAGCTAAGCTAGTTTATACTACTTATATTAGCTAGTATTTACTTAAATCTTAGTAAGAAGGTTACTAGGGATTTATTCTCTTTTTACTAGAAGGTTTATAATTAAGCTATAGCTTATAACTAGATATTTAGGTCCTTATATATCTAGTCTAGGTAAGCTATAAAGTCCTTAGGGTTATATTTTCCCCTGCCCCCCCTAGCTCTATAGAAAGTAGAGACTACTTACTAGGCTATAATATCTAAGTAGGAGTTAATAAGGTATTATACCTCTATATCTATAGTATAAAACGCCCTATCTATAGCAATCTTATACTTTATCTATTATACCTAGGTAGTATATTCCTTCTATTTATTTAAAAACTTTAGAGGTAGGGGTAGTAGCTTCTAATATACTATACTAGGTATTACTAGTACCTTATTAGTAATACTGATAGGGGTCTATATAGCTATGTATTAGCTATTCCCCTACTTAACCTCTTATAACTATTACTAGAGGGATTTTATTATTACTACTAAATTAGCTTATAATAGCTTATCTTAAGTTTTAGCTATACTATTATTAACTATCTTACTAACTAGTAGGGAGCAGCGCTCGACCTATCGTCGTTATTATAATAATAAGCTTAAATATATAAGGGGTTAGACCTAAGTTTATTTAATAAGAGGTTATTATAATACTATTTATTTAAGCTAAAGAGGAAAAGGGGAAGTTTTCCTCTCTAGTAGAGATTTCACTAGTCTATAGGGAATAACTAGGTAGGCCCTAGGTAGGCCCTAGGTAGCTCCTTAAGGCGGTAAACCTAAGTAGAAGCCTAGGTAAGCTTAACCCGGGCGTAGCCTATAATAATACTCTACTTAAGATTATAAAGATAAAGCGCTAAGGTCTTTATAATACTAGCTAGCTATATAGATAAGGCTAACCTATTAAGCGTTCCTATAACTAGTAACTTATTTAGTAGTAAATAGTACTTATATAAGTTAAGCTATGAATAGCTAAGCGTTAATTATAACTACTTAGAAGCTACCTTAACTAGATACTACTAGAAGGGCTTATATATATTAGTAATAGATATATAAGTAGCTTAGATCTATAACTAGTTAAATAGTAACCTATACTTTACTAATCTTTATATTAAGCTTACTTATAAGGACTAGTTATATACTATACCTTATAAAAATAAGAACTACTAAAATAATAAGGGGGGTAATAAGGGTTTATCTAAGAAATCTAATTTAACCCTAAGCTACCCTATTAATATAATAATAGTCGCTTTTTATATAGCCCTCTTAAATAAGGTTAGGGATAATATAGTTAACTTAGATAAAGAGCACCTAAATATTTTTATAACCCCCTACTTAAGACCTTATATATTATATAAATCTATAGTCCTAGATAACTATAAAGAGATATACCTAACAAATAATAAATCCCTACTTATCCCCTCTTTAATTAGGTATTAGAATAGATAATAAGTTAATTCTAGAATAGCTTTATATCTAATTATTAAAAAAAGTATATATATTATGAACAATACTCTTAATAGCTTAAAGTATAAATATAGAGAACTTTATACTTTATAATATAAGATATATAGAGAACTTTTATATTAATATTATCTCTAAAGCGCTACTTTAGAAAATAGGTATCTAGTATTTAGAGTATAACTATATACTTTACTTTAGAACCTATAAGAATAGTATTGTAATTAAGAAGCTTATTAGAAAGGTAAACCTTACTTTTTTTTAAATATAAGCCTTATTCCTGATACTCTATTCCTAAGTAGATCCCCTAAAGTATTAATACTATTATTAATAATATAAACTACGTGCTTATAATATATAAGTATACCTGTTTTATATTACTACTAGACTAGAGCGATAATATAATATTTTAATACCTTTAAAGTAGCTACCTTAGCCTTAAGGCTCTTAAGTAGCTAGTATATACTACTTAGGGGGTAAGGATTAAGGGCCTGACGCGCCTATAGTACTAATACTATATAGTTATATATACTAAATAAGTAATTTTAAGATAAATATTAGAAGATAAAGTAATACGCCCTTATTATAGGATTATATAAGATCTATTTAACTACCCTAAAGGCTTTAACTAGAACTAGTAGCTCCTAGTTATTAAGGATAAATATATTAGTTAGCTCTTTATATTTCTATATATTAATAAGACCTATAATAGTATTATACTCGCTCTATATACCTTTAAGCAATAGGTATTTTAATAGAAGGGACTTTCTATTTATAAGATTAGATAAGATATTAAGAGGTTAGTAATTTTACTTATAGGATATATAGGATATAAAGATTAGACTTATATAGAAGGAATAGAGGTTAAAATAACCCCTCTATATATTAAGGAACTAAATAATAGAGGGGAACGGGCTAGTTAGGAAGTTATAACTTAAATAATTAAAATACTCACTATAGCTAGCTTACGTATAGAACTATAAGCTAAGATAGTACTAGTAATAATAACGCTTTGTAATATAAGCTTACTTAAGCGTTATAACTAGCGATTACTACTATAGATTAAAGAAGAGTAGTTCTACTAGTACTTTTACTAGTAATAACCTAATAATAGAGTAGCTCTAACTTATAATCTTCGCTCTTACTAGGGATATATATATACCTATAGCTACTATATATACCCCCTTAAGAGGGAACGAGAGAGAGGAATTAATAAGAGAGACTTTAAGGTAGTAGTATAGGGATATATTAAATACCTAGTAGGATATATTCTAAACGCTTAGAACTTATATAAGGTCTAGATCCCTATATTATAAATAGTTATTATTATATAAAATATAATATTTAATAAATAGACTTTCTATATAAAAGATAAAGTAAAAGAGGCTATCTTAGAAAATACTATTTATAAGATAGTAGAAGAGATTAAAAGACTTATATTATAAGTTAATTTTAAACTTTAGATCCTAGGTATTATAAATAAGGATAAAGCTATATTAATACTTATAACTAAATAGTTACTTATACTAACCCTTATTCTTATAACTAAGTCTTTAAATAGAAGAATCTTAAAACTCTTAAAGGGATAGGTAGGTTAGAAGGGGGGGTAGCTATTATCCTCTAATCTTATACTAGAGCTAGATAAAAGCTTAGCCCTAATAGATAGAGTAATAAGTATAGTATATATATTAGAAATAAATTATAGATATAAAGCTATTAGAGAAGTTAATTCTAAAGGGGAATAGATTAAGGATTATATTATAGTTAAATTACTCCCTACTTTATAATATATTTCTAAAGTAAATAAGAGTAATAAGAATAAACCTTTAGATAGGAAGCTCTTAAATCTATTAGTATAGCTATACTAGGATAATAAGGAGAGGGCTAATATTAAATAGAGGTCTAACTAAGTATATAACTAGGAGGGCTATAGCTAAACTTATTAAAGCTAATAACTATATAATCTACTACTTAGTAACTTATAACTAGGAATAATAAAAAGTAAATCCCGCTCTAGTTACTAGTTTTTATTTTAATATTATATAGAGTAGGAGCGGGTATCTAGCTTCTTTAAGACTTTTATACCTAATTAGTAGAAGGCTTTTTTAGAAGCTAATATAAGGTATTATACGCTCTATAGCTATATTTATACTACTATTTATAATACGAAGCCTATTTATATAACTATAATAATCTATAAATATCTTATTACTAATAACCTTACTAAGCTATTATACTTATAAAAGGAACTTTTAAACCTCCTATAAGCGCTCCGAACTCGCTTTAAGGAAGTAGCTAAGGTTAAGATAAGTAGATTATAGTAAATAAATATATAGCACGTAATTAATTAAGAAATAATAATAAAGAGACTAATCCCTTTAAAGTAGGTATTTACCTTTAAATTTAATAAGGATAATATCCTTAATTAGTATAAAGTAAGGATCTATATTTAAAGCGATTAGTAAGAGAAGTCGCCCCTTGAATAGACTTATATAATAACCCTTACTACTTAAACCTTTAGAGTAGTAATAGTAATTACTATATAATTTAACCTTAAAGTTAAATAATTTAATATTATTAACGCGTCCCTAAACGCCTCCTAGGACCTAAATAAAGATCTAATTATTTATAAGTTACTAGATAGCGTTAAGTAGCTTAGAAAGTATATTAAACTATATAACGCGCTCTATAGGCTAAGGGATATATTACTACTCTAGTATAAGGAGTTCTCTTTAACCTCTTAGTATCTAGGCTTTATACTTATAAGTAAAGACTATACCTCTTCTAGTTAATTAAGAAGAAAGTTCTTATTATCTTCTATATAAATAACTTCCTTATCCTATTTTATAGGAACTATAAAGAAGTAATATAAAAGGTAATTATTAGCTTAAAAGAAGTATATAAATTAAAAAAAAATAAAGCTTAGTTAAGTACTATCTTAGAATTAGAGTTATTTATAACTAAGCTATATAAAAGATATACCTTTCTTATTACTAATATATTAAATAAGTTATAAAGAAGTTTAATTTACTTAACTTAAGAATACTAATAACCCCCCTTTTAAACCTACTACTCTTAAAGAGTAAAATAATAGTAATATTATTAGAAGTAAACAGTTTCTAAGAGAAGATTAGCTCTATATTTTATATTATTATAATCTAACTTAATATTACTTTTATATATTCCCTACTCTTAAGATTCCTAACGAACCCCGCTCCTGATTATTATACTATTACTAACTAGGTTATATAATACCTATATTATACTTATTACCTTATAATATACTTTAATAACTTAGGGGGTAAGTAGGTATTATTAATTATAAGTAACGCTTTATTTATAGATAATAAGGAGATATAGAGGTTATCTGAAGGGTATATAATCTTACTCTTTAGAGGACTAATCTATTAGAAGGCTGCTTAATAAGCTATAGTTATAATATTAATAATAGAAGCGGAACTTCTAAGCCTCGAACACATAGCTAAGGAGATAATCGCTCTTTAGACTATCGCAATTATGGTTCCACTTTTGCGGCTTATCCTATTCGCTATATTTATAAGCCTAGCTCTATACTACCCTGACTATATACTAGAATAGTTTAAGTACGTCTTTTAGGCTTATATAATCCTAACCCTAGGGGTTCTTCTAAGCCTCGAACACATAGCTAAGGAGATAATCGCTCTTTAGACTATCGCAATTATGGTTCCACTTTTGCGGCTTATCCTATTCGCTATATTTATAAGCCTAGCTCTATACTACCCTGACTATATACTAGAATAGTTTAAGTACGTCTTTTAGGCTTATATAATCCTAACCCTAGGGGTTAAAGTCCCCTACCTCAGCGTTATAGGTTCGAATCCTAGCAGCTTAACTACCTAGACTTTAGCGAGATATACCTAATTAGAAGGTTAAAAGTATTATAGTTCCGCGCTTATTAGGGCGAAACTAAGGGGGTATGTCGTGATGCGTATATAAGCCGCAATTACACTATCGCCATTGTGGTTCCACTTTTGCGGCTCATCCTATTCGCCATAGTGGGCAAACCCGCTATGTCGTTGGTTAAAGGATCTCGAGAGCGCATGTGTAAAACAAGCCCGCAAACCGTTTTCGGTCCTTCATTGGCGCTAGGTTGTACCATCTTTGGTATGCATTTCGAAGCCCGCAAGCTTCCTGTTGTCTCTAGGCGAATCGTCAAAGTAACTGTCGATTCAAGCATATAGAATTGATTGTTCGTGGCAAGAATATCTTAGATCACAACCTGCTAGCAAGCTTTCTAGGAGAGGACCGTAAGGGAAGGCTCCAACAAATACTCCCATTATTCATGAACTGGCATGCTATTGACTCGTCGAAAAGCCGTAGTCTGTCAAATGTTTTTTCGATCCGAGTCGTGTCTATATTAGTAAATTGATTCCAGTTGAGTCAAAGTATCCAGACGAAACTACCATTGCATCCGCCAGCTTCGAGGGCAGAGAACTGCAGGCTAATTGAAGACAGTGGTTGCCGCCGCCTGTGCGGACGGGATAGGCATGCTTGTCTCTGAGGTCTTGGCGTGAATTGGAAGCTCCATGTCCGTGCGACATCAAGAGACTCTCAGCCACGTGTGTTTACCAAAAGGGATCTTCAGTATACTTTGGCAGCTCCGCAAGGGGGGTCTTCACCTACCCGGAGAACCGGGAGCTAAGAGGGATTGGATGTTACTACTGAGGCCGAGACGTGCGTTGCGGCCGCAGAGAAGCAAATCAAGGCAATAATAGAACAATGGTAGCTTTCGCAGATTGCGTCCACTGGAATTTGCTACTGATTCTGGATTCAAAAAATAGACCTTTATCGGGCGCTACATCAAGTACCAGCGAAAGGCAAGATTGCCAAGCGTCAGATATTCCGGAGTTGCACCCTTCGACGGTCCCTTTAAAGACATCATGGCCCAATGTCGCTGGCTGTAAGCTTTGAGCCGCAATATAACAGGCTCCGCATTCGGCCCCGGACGGGAAAAGCCGACGGAAGTTAAATTCTCTCGCTGATCTTTTAAGAGTACCAACCTTGCAACATCAAGACATGGGCGCCAGGAGAACCCGCAGTATTGGCATGCAATCTCGAAAAAGGACAAAAGAAAAAAAGTATCATTAATAAGCTAAGTCCCTTCCCGTGGCCCCGCCGTACGGAACAATTCTCTTCAATCTTCTGAAAACGAGGTCAAATCTTTGATTCTTAATGTTAAGTAGACCCGACCGAAATAAAGCCTGGATGATGCTACAGTCAATCCAAATATACAACTGCCGTACACCAGGTCGGGTGGCGGATGGAAAATACAGACGCCCGTCAGGATAACCCAACGGCAACCATCATCCCGTTGTTGCGTGGCGCGTTTGACTAGAACTCTATCCGCTAGGACATTTGACTGTTATTTCCTCATCGCACCGCTTGGACATTCCCGTACAAACAAACGGCCCCACGTGCGGCACGGGGATGTGAGTGCCGTGCGGATGGAAAAAGTCCCTACATGACGGTGGGAGTTCCGATCGACTCCATACCCGTGCTTCCCAGCAGAGTTTCCCAATATTGGCCTCCCTCGTCTTCCCCGTTTCACAATCCTCCATCACTCCACCCTCTCGCTTTTTAGGGATTTCCTTTTCGCCGCATGTTAGGAAACAGGTCGTCATCGATCGACCCTAGACACCGTCTTTAGGGCCTCGAAACAACATTGCGAGCCCCATCGCCCTGTTCCGCTACCCGTTCGATAATCGATATACCCACTCGGCGCATTGGGTCATCTCTCCTGGGTCGACGTACGCACAGGAAACATGCTGATGGGGTCAATATAGCAACAACTTGCGGACAGCAAGCATTAGCAAAGCTGAGCCAAGATGTCGGTGGAGGCGAGAGATTTGGTAGGGCGCCCCAGTATCAACCACGAGCCGCAACCACTCGCGGGAAAGGTCGTCAGCATACTCGTCGCCCTATTATCAGCATGCACTCTTGTAAGTTTGTTCGGTCAGTATCATCATGCGCGCGACACGCCTACTACGCCAGACTGGAGGCGTCTCGAGAACTTCGACCGAAAGCAGCAGGATTCCTGACAGACGTAATAGCTCTGCGAGTGACGAGCGTCAAAGATTGGAGGATTCTTCCATGGACGATGTGGCGTAAGACTCATGGCATTCGTGGGCCTCGGGCAAGAACCCGCTGACAATCTCTTAGTTGTCGTCTTCATTTATGTCTTTTCGTTCCTCTTCGTGTCTGGAACATCGATCCTCCAATTCGGCTTCGGAACAGATCTGAACTTCGCAACATGTTCTGCGGCAACGCTCTTTTGTCTGGGGGCGTATGTCACGACGAAGGTTGGTCCTCTCCCTTCCATCACGACATACGGGTTGTGTCTAACTTTCATATTCAGCTGGTAGGTGACTCAGGGGAGCCGTCGCACGACATTTGGCATGCTGACAATATCCACGCAGTTTATCTACCTGTTCATGGTGGATAGAGCAGTAGGTTTGACCCCAAGAAGGAAGAAGGCATGATTCTCATTGCTGATCGCCCTTCAAGCACATTATTCGTCAGACATCGAAGCCACGTTTGAAGTCGAAGCTCTATCTCTTCAACTCCTTCGGGATGCTTGGTATGCAGACGATGTACTGCTACTTGACGCCTTGCTCACTAGTATCAGGAGTGTTTGTCACCATCGTTATCATGAACTTCGTTTTCCGCATAACGAACTTCGAGAATGGAATATGCGTCATTGGACTAGGGCAATGTGTGATTTTGCTTCTCATTTCCTTCGACGCCGCCGTCAATGTATGCACCACTTTATTCCAGACCATCAAGAACATCGTCTGACGATCGACAGGTCTATCTCACTATTCTCTTTCTCCTGCCACGACTGAGTAAGACTTTTAGGTTACTACACTACTTGCAGATGTGCTAATCCATACCAAGGTCTTCACTCGGTCAAATGCAATTTTTGGAAGCCATGGACTCTAGATTGGCGAAATCGCCGAATTCCTCGAGCCCCGCCGAACGTTCGACTGCGAAGACTCGTGATCCGCACCTTCATCGGGTCTTGCTGTGGCCCGAAACCTTTCGTGAATGCTAAAAACTGACCAAACTGCGTAGAAACCTAGCGGTACTTGGGGCGCTGAACGGAGAGGTTGCATGGCTTTGCTTGTTGTGCTGTAACACTGACAGTAGGATCTGCTTCAAATCAAGCTCGTTTTATTGTCTGCTTTGCTGACGACATGTCCGTCTAGTTTTCTTCTCTGCACTTGTGATGAACTGGATCACCTCTCCGGGTCAGAAGTCAACACTCCGTACACTTACACGACCGTCGAGAGGTGTGTCTATACTGCGTCCCAAAGAAGATCCAGGCGTCCCGCTCGATCCGGACGGTAACAGCACGAGGAAGACATGGGAGCAAAGAAGGACGCACAACCCGACAACAACAGGCCTACAATCGGCCGAAGAACAAGACGACCACATACTCCTCGATGTTGAACTCGATGATCGTCATTCTACGGTCCACGACGAACGAGAGTCACTGGAAAGTCGCGATCAAGACGAGGACGAGGACCGAGTGATACACAAGGAAGAGGAGTCCAGGCACTCCGGCACAAGTTCAACGAGATCATAACTACCACCGTTATAAAATAATTTGCTTTTGGCTATGTGAATGGATGGTACGATACCAAACGAAATGGCATGCTTGAAATTGGAGGACCCTTACCGCACGGCGTTGGGGAATTTGAGCTACCTACGATGCCTATAGGTCATCAAAACTCATTCAAAAATAGGACCTCTCAGTCACCTATAAGTTATTGCCTCTGGAATCCGAAAACTCGACTCATATGCTGCAAGTTCCGAGTCGACTGGCTGCTGAGACTGAGTCTATGACGGCCGCAGCTATATCGTCATTACGTCTCTCCATCTAGGGGAGGTCCGTCGTTATAGCTGAGAAGTGTGATGTACGCGCTGTGGTCACTAGGAGTGAGAGGAAGCCTGACCTGACATATTTGCACGTTTGTGGCAATTTCGTGGGCGGCGCTCACAATTGCAGCTACAGGATTTCTCAAAACTGAAGGCTTCAGCTAAGAACGTGGCGTATAACCATAAGTCCGAGTACTTTGTCCCAAAATTAGCTTAACTTTGGTATATGAAACGTCGAGGCTGTTCATCCCGTGAAAAGGGAACAAACAACATGGCAAAAAAACCTGAATTGAGACGAAAAGTCGGCAGATTGCATAATCCACAGGGGAGCCTCTGTGAACCGACGCACATAAAGCATGGCATTGGAAAGTTTATTGGGACCAAGCCGACGCAGCTCAACCTTGGATCGCTTCTGCTGGCACGAAAATCAAAGACCACGAAAAAGTTGATAGACGTAGGTTGAATTTCACTATACCTAGCGGCCATTGCTGGATCATCAACCATGCTGCAACTTTTCCCCAATACAGCAAGCCGTTAGCTTCATAATTTTGTCGGAATCAGGTAGTTGGCGTGACGGATCCTTTCCCCTTGGACATCTTCGCCCAATCATAACTCCAAGGGCATTCGTTGACCACAGTTGCACACCCTCCATGTTAGTCAAAACAGGCACCGAACCGGCCCTGACAGGTGCCGAGCTTACGTTCCTTTAGCTCTCCCACATAGACGGGGTATTTAGTGATTTCCGCCACATGTCCACCTGGATATTACGTTGGCATGACGAACCATACTGTGCCAAGACGGAACGGATGGCTTGCAGGGTTTTCGTGAGTTGCAAGTCCGGCGTGGTTGGAGTGTTTCGGGATTCAGGCCACGATATGCTCAAAGCTAAATTCGTTTCAGACGATACGTAGCCGGACGGACCATGCCAAGTAATGGAATTCAAGACTCGAAGTCAGTGGCACAGGAATTTCTGAATATTTCTGCCTTACCATGCTCTTTTATCCGTTTATGAATATCTGACAGATATGATTGGTCGCGGCGTTTGTTAGACTCGGAGTATGTCCTCCCGCAGAATCTTACATTGCCCAGGTGCTTCTCATATGGTAGAGTCAGTCTCCCCTTCCGTCGAGACGTGTATACTGCGAAAATGCACGTACGTTCGAGAGCACTAAGTAACATGAAGTTGTTTTTGATTAAATCTTGATAAATAGTGTCGGTATTACTTAGTGTCATCGCCCCAGCTGCAATTGAGCAGAGCGTCATCCCGCGGGAGCTTTTCTTGGATCACGTTGGCCCAGTATTGGCCTACGAAACACTTCGATTCCGAAGCCCTCGGACGATTCCAAGAACAGTCGAGGGAACTCCTGCAATGTCTGTAGACACTTCTTCTTTATTAGTGGTAGGATTCAAGAAGTTATTGCGGATCAGTGAACAACCAAAACATGTCGAATAAGTAGTGACTTAGCAGCTTGACCCGGCAAAATCTCACTGATGGGCGACAGTTAAATAGCCAAGCAGGGAGTCACGTCGTGTGTGAAATGAAAATCCATTCTAGACCTTAGGGATCGTGGCGTTAGAAAATGGGAGTTGTACCTAGCCATGAACTGTTTGGTAGAATCTACGAAATGTAATCCACTAAGCGAACATGATAGTCATTCAATCTCTGATACCCGCAACCAGTTTCTAAGAAATTAAAATATCGCAAAGTCCGTCAACGCTCAGTAGGAACTCTAGGACTCTATAGGCCTTTAACCGTTCACTAATTTCCTGGCCCAATTCTCACATTTCTTCTTCACTAAAGCGACTCCCGCGTCTTAATCTTGTGTCGTAATGCCAAAGTAACATAGGTATTGGTATACCAGTTCCTACCGCAATGCCGGCGAGTAGGCTTCCACCAGTACCGTATCCAATCTTTCCAAAGAGTGCCGGAACAAAGAGTGGAAAAGAAAAGGCGGCCATTGACCTTCGGAAGCAGCACGCTGCCGAGGCAGAGACTGTGTGTAGCGGGTAAGAGTCGGCGATGTAGGCTGAAATACACTGATAGGAGATCATGGTGCTTCCCATGACGAGTGCGATCCCAATCTTTGAAAATGAACTTTCAGCTTTGAGTGCGCCTGGGGAAAGTGGAGATTTGCCGCAGGCTTACGTTAGGGACCAGGAAGTACTCCTATTCTGTGCTGACCATGCAAACAAGATGCCCAACGGCGTGATGAGTGAGGATGGGATCATTAACGGGATGCGAAACTCAGGTATACCTGCCTGGCCCTCAGCAAAACCGGAGCGTCGTTTTGAGTTTTCGGTAAAGAGCATCCAACGATGGTGCACATATCAAAAGCCCGATCAAAGACCCGGCCGCCATTGAGACATAATTCAAGCTGGCTTGGCCTTTCTCCATGCCATAGTAATCCTCCCACAGTGTTGGGAACCCGGAAATTACAAGGTAGAGCAAACCGAAGTTGAATGCCTGCAGTATAGCCAAGCTTTGGATAATCGGCTGGGTCCCTAGCATTATCCACGGCCTGGACAGGCTGACTTGGAGTACGCTGATGAGCGTCTTTTACTGTTGTTCCCAAATGGACCGGTACTTCGCATAGCCAGTGATAGTGCGGATTCTCCTGGCTTTCAGCACAAGCAGTCGCGGGGCATAAGTCTCCTTGAGTTGGGAAAAAAGCGACAACCTGCACGAAAACGTTGAGCATGACAACCGTCCAAAACGCACAGCGACAGCTGGTGTACTGCAATATTTAACCACCGACTTTGCGGGATATCAGTTGAGGATCAACCTCCGGATGCAATGAAAGACTGACCAATAGGACCCACGGCAGGGCCTTTTACTGGTGCCAGCTACATGATGGCAACCCCTTTGTCGCGCTCTTCTGGTCGACAGCAGTCTGCGAGAACGCCACTACCTATCTGATACCCTCTTGGTCAGTCTAGTGTTGTCGCTGCTAGGGAGGAAGACTTACTCCCGTCGTTGCACTACCCCCAATTCTGGCCAGGAACCGAAACAAAATGATTTGCGTTTTAGACGCAGAGGACCCGCAAAGAGTGGTGAACAGGATGAAAATCGCATTGCCTATCCTGATGATGGGAGTTGGGCCCCATATTTCAGAACACGAAGATAGGATGAAAGCCCCGAAAGCGTAAGTGATGAGGAAGACTGAGAGCACGAGCTGGAGCTCTACTTCGTTCTCGATGTGAAGGTCGTGGCTTATCGGGCCGAGGGCCGGAGCAGCGATGGACGAAGAAAGGGGCGAGAGGAAAGCAAATATAGAAACAATGAGTGAATTCTACATGGTTTCATTCACTTCCTTAGCTCTCGACACGTGGACCAACAATAAAACGCTCTTACAGCCCTTTCCGCTGCCTGCTCCAGTTCTTTGGGTTTTCTAGGTCGTCGGGTACATCCCATATTACCTGGAAGAATCATGAGCGTGGCTGCGTACCAATTTGGAAAAGCTGCCTTACTGTTGCCTCTCCTAGGACAAAGTAGTTGTCTGTCTCCCGAGGGGAAGGCGTGGGCGATGTCTAGGCTTGCTAACTACCCACGGGTACCCATATGGGTAGTACCCAAAACTACTTATAGGTAGTTTGGGTCTACCTAAACTACCTATAGGTAGCCCTACTTTAGTTACCTATAGGTTAATAAGCCTATAGGTAGTAGTACCTATAGGTTAATAAGCCTATAGGTAGTAGTACCTATAGGTTAATACTATATAGTACTACTTATAGATAAAAGTATCTTATAATAAGGTTTTAGTAAAAGTATAAGTAAGATAACTTCAAATAATTACTATAACTAAGATAATATAAATTTATTTGCTATTAGATAAAGAGCTTATATCTATTAATAGAGTTATTCTTCTCTACTTTCTAGTTATTAATTTAGAAGAGTAGCTTATAAATAAGTAAGGTACTTATTAGGATATAGGAAGTATAAGTAACTAACTTAGCTAGGATAGCTAACTTAAGTATTTTAGCTATTAAGTATTAAATAAAGGAAATAATAACTTATCTATAGAGCTATCTAAAATATCCTTATCCTTATCCTTATCCTTAGATATAGCTTAATATTAACTATATTACTCTTCTTTAAAATAATAATAAAGAGGTTTAATATATTATTAAAGATCCTAAGATACTTCTTAATATTATTTTTCTCTAAAAGGGAAGAGTAATTAAAAGCCTCTCTAATAATATATTATTACTCCTTAAAGGTATTAGTAATATTAATATTATTAGAGATCTTTTTAAGTATTATCAAGGAAAGCTAAGCCTTATTATATTAATTAATTTTAATAGTTAGAGTACTAAAAATAGTATTAGCTAAAAGGTTAAAGCGAGAGTAATAATAAATATAATAAGTAAAGCTAAATAAGTCTTTAAGGGGGATAGAAGTTAGTTAAATAGATAAGAAGTCTTAAGCTATTTAATAAATACTATAGAATCTAGGCATACTATTTTCTAGGCGAATCTAAAATTACTATATAGTTTCTATAGGATATATAGCTAATTATATTAGCAATAATTTTAGCAAAATAGTAATATATTATATTATTATTAAAGAAGTTATTATAAATATTTCTAGCTTCTTAAGATATTAATAGCTTTCCCTATTACTAGTTAGTATAATTAATTACTATATTAGATTGCTATAAATACCTTTTTCTTTAGATTATATAATAATAGACTATATAGCGTATACTATAATCCCTAAGTTATAGCTTAGTTATTAATACTATAGCGCTCTATATCTTTATAGTATTACTTAGTATAAACCTTAATAAAGTCTTATTATACTTAAGTCTAGAGTATAGTTAAAGAAGGAAAGTCCTTAAAGTAGTTAGCAAATAGGAATCTTATATTGTATATACTTATAATTAAGGTCCTAGGTTTAGGTATAAGTAATATAGTAATATTCCTTAAAAGACTCCTCGTTAATAAGCTTCTTAATATATTTAGATAGCTTATCTTATCTATTCTTAGTAGCTATCTAAAGTACTATTACCTAAGTATAATCTTTATATAATATTCTTTCCCTTAGTATAGTAGTATAAAGATCTAAGTAGATTATTATAATTTATAATAAAGTAAAGGTATAGCTAGGAGTAAGGTTATTTAACTAGCTTAATAAGTTAGTAAAAAGCAAAAAGGGGCTAGTAATATTAAGTAAAGTATTAAGAGCTTTCTAATTAGCTTTACTAAAAGTAAACTAAGGATATAGAGAGTACCTTTTAACCTAAGCTAGAATTATTATCTTTAGCTCTCTTATGTAAATATATATTAATATAATAGAGTTCTATCTTATCTTAATATTATAAAATAAGCGTAATAACTACTAGTCTTTCTAAGTAGACTTCTAGAGGTTAAGAAACCCTTATATCTTCTTATTAGATAGCTTTAAGGAAATAGCTAGAGACTAAATCTATAGGATTATTAATAAGTAGATAAATATTTCTAAATATTAATAGTTACTTACTTTTTAAATAATATCTCTAAATAAACTAAGAGAAGTATTTTCTCTAGTATTTAGATCTTAGCTTTCTAAACTAAATAGGTTATTATTATTAGAGTCTTCCTTATCCTTTAAGCGAGTAGTTAAGGGCTAAGACTCTATAGATATATCTACTATAGGGATCTAAAGAGCTTTAAAAATAGCTCTAATAATTAGATTAAAGATATATATTAAATAGCGAATATAATATATTAGCTAGACTGGAGATATTAAATCTTTTATAAGTTCCTACGCTAAGACCTTAGGCTTAAAAGAACTTATATTATCTATTAAAATAGTTTAAAAGTTAATAGGTTTCTATATCCTTTAGTATATCCCCTTAAGGAGATTTAATATAGCTTCTTTTTACTTAATTACTATATATCTATTAGTTATATTAATAGTACTAAGGAGTACTAATTAATAAAATAATAAAGAATACTAAGTAGAGAGTATCTTAAGCTAGGAGTACTCTATATATTAATTATAAGAGAGATATAGGTATTAAGAGGAATTAACTAAAGAGCTACCTATTAGATCTATAAAGCTTCTTTAGATACCTATTTTTAGAGGGATTATTATAATAATACGTAATAGAGTAGATTAAGATAGAAATAAAAGTTCTTAAAGGTAATATTTATAATAGAATTAAGAGAAAGATTAGCGCTAATAATAAAGTAAACTAATACTTATTATTTTAAAGTAGGTATGTTATAAGCCCCCTAAATTATAATTATTATAGAAGATTACTATAAGGATACTAATAAACTTATAGGTATCGCGTTTTCTCTATTCCTCTATATATAATAGTATATATTTAAGTTAAGATATTATTATATAGTACTTATACTAGAGTTTTTAATTACTAGATAAGTAAAAGATTATTAATAATATTTATAAACTAACTTTAGCTCTCTTAAGATTAAATTATAGCCCTAGTAGAATTACGCTTAATAAGGAGTCCTATAAGGGAAAGTCTAAAATAATTTAGCTATTTCTTTTGCTTTAATTTATTAGTTATTAACTATAAGGTATATCTCCTAAATAGAACTTATTTAAGATATTATAATAGAGATTTCTAAAATATAAGAAAGGTTAAGTAGTTTTAAGAATAAAAATAATAATTTATAAGTATAGCTATAAGCTAATAGGAGGGGAATAAGTTATTATAGGGTAGGTAGTATCTAATAGCTTAGAAGTATCTAATCTAAAAGGGTCTAGCTTATAAGGGTCTAATATAAGAGAACTTATTATTATTAATAGTATACTAAGGATATAGAAGAGAAGATAACTTATAGATTACTATAAGATAAATATAAATATAAAATAAGTTATAATTATATAAGTAATTATTCTAGGGTTTAAATCTAGTTAGATCTAAATCCCCTATCCTTTTTCTTCTTCTACTTATATTTATCTTTTAATACTAGGATAGGATAGGATAGACTTAGCTATATAACTTTCGGAAAACTCCCTTAGCGCACGGACCCGTTACAGGGAGACTATAGAGTAGAGCGTAGAGGAGAGGAGCGTAGCAGGGAGGATAGTATTATTATTATTACTATTAGTACCTTAATAACTATATACCTCGTTTTTTAGTAATTTCTTAGCGAATTAGCGCCTAATAGAGACGATCTCTTTTAATTAGATCTGCGAATAATTCTATATATCTTTTAAGCCTACTCTTAATATTCTTACCTATTTATAAGTAGAGCTATATTATTTATTATCTTTCTAGTTCCTATTAGTTCTAGCCCTTTCTTAATAATACCTAGAGGCGGATTCTTTTACTCTTTTTAATAGCCTTTATAAGCTTCTTAGAGAGTTAGGTGCCTTCGCTATATCCGTATATCCCCGCTGTTAATATATATATATATATATATAATTAATCTACTTTAAATACGACGATAACTTAAGAAATTTATAAATAACGAATAATAATAATATAAATAATAATAGAAACGCAGTTTAAAGAGAGGAAGATATTTATAAACCTACCTTAGTTCCGAGGGAAAAATAATAGCTATACTTTCTTATAGAATTAAGGTAGGAACAATATAGACCCTAAAATCCTCCCTTTTTCTTTTTTTTTATATACTATTAGCAGGTTCTAGCGAGTATATCCCTTTCCTTACCCCCTTATATATTAACTAAACCGCTATTATTTAACTAGTAAGTTATAGTAGATATAGCTAAGATAGCTATATATAATACTAATATAGAGATTAGTAGTCTTACTAAGCTAATAAGTATAGCGAGATTAACTAGATTAGTAACTAGAGACTAATAAACCCCTTATTATTATAGCCCTAAGTACTAAGAGCGACGTACTAACTTTAGAGAGATACTAATATAGAGAAGCTATAAATTCTTCTAAAATAAGAGTATTATTAGGAAGACCCTTCTATATTAAGTAATAAGACTTAAAGTAGATCTATAATAGCCTAGAGTAATAAGATCGAGGTCGCTAGACCTTTCCTATATTTATTTAGTTATTTAGCTTATACTATTTCCTTTTTCGTTTTATTTAAAGAAAGTTATACCTACTTATTTTATCTTTCTATTTAGAAGATATTATAATAATAACTTTACTCTATTAACTATAATACCTTATTACTTTAACTATATAATATTAACTTTAATATTTATAGACTTATAAGTATTATATCTTCTTCTTCCTTAGCTAATTTAGATACTAGATCCTCTTCTAATAAAGGGAAATAGTTTAAAGAGAGATTCGTAAGAGCTTTATTTAGCGAGATATAACCTTATACTATAGGGTAGCTAGCCTCTAATAATAGTATAGATAGGTTTACGAATCCTACTTCTAAGATAGGAGTAACGCCCTCGAGTACTCTACGTTCCCCTAAAGGAAGCTATACTAATTAGGATATTATAGCCCTTATAGATCTCCTTATAAGACGTCCTACTATTATAGTAATAACTCCCTATTTAACTAGAGCGCCTAAGTTTATAGGTACTAATATCTCCGACTTTATTACTAACTATAAGAGCCTTTTAAAGCTTTACTATAAGACCAATAAAGATATAAAGAATAAGGTCTATATATATAGCTCTAGCGACTATTAAGACGTAGTAAAATCTTATATTAGTAAAGCAAAGACCTAGAAGGAAGCTAAGGAGAGGCTTCTATATTAGTTTGGATTTATAGACCTAAAGTCTTATTAAGATCCTAATAAGGACCTTTAGAACCTAGTTATAGGATCTTATATCGAGGATAATAACCCTTCCTAGGTTATAATATTAATTACTACTATTTAATAGCTTTAATAGAGAGCTATTTAGTATAGAGACCTAGAACTTACTAATACTAAGCTTATTTATATTACTTATTGCTATTTTTTAGAGAGGGCTATAAGAGCTATAGCCTGAAGTCTTAGCTACTAGCCTATTAAGGTTATTTTAGAATAGTAAGTTATAGTAGAAGATACCCTAATTAAATAGTTTACTACCCGCTAGGAACTTTAATAGTTATTTAGCCTCGTTAAGCCTAAGCTAATAATAACGCTTTATATCCCTGCGAAGACGATTCTAATAAAGTAGAGGGCTAAAGCTAAGGAACCCTCTATAGCCTAGATTACTAGCTTAATTATTAACTCTCTTATAGAGAACTTTAGGACCCTAAACGTTAATAGGGCTAATTATAAGATAGATATCTTAACCCTTATTAAGAGAGTTACTAGCTAAGGAGATAATACTTTTAAT
>JAVHLU010001888.1:0-23994 GCA_036785755.1 Colletotrichum ledebouriae
CGACTTTATATAGTAATATTTAGAGGGTTTACTTACGAGTAGTAGGAATATATAGGGTTCCTATATTATTTTCCTTAACTAGTAGAGGGTATAGGTTAAAATACCTATATAGTATTTCCTAAATTATGCCTGCTAACTAGGTAAATTTGTTATAGTCTTTTTATTAAGGGGCTGCGGCGTAATTCCGAACTCGAATACTACCTCTATTACTACTTTATCTACTAGAACTATACTATTATTAGTAATACTCTCTCCATATTAAAGTAGTTAGTATAAGCTATATTTACTAACATTCCCCTAATAAGCTTAGGCTATCTAGGCTACCTCTACCTTAGTAATATAGAGGACCTACTTAAAAAGGAGCTACTCTATAGGATATATAATAACCTATTAAACTTCTACTACCAAGTTTACTTACTTAGCTCTAATATTATTATACCTTATAAAGTCCCTTATAAGATGATTATAGTAAGCCCTCTTAAGGGCTATATTAATAATATACTCTCTATATATAATAGAGTAACAAATAAAGGAGCGAGTTTTATTAATTATATTAAGGCTATCCTCTCTAGTAATCCCCTCTATATTATTTATATTAAAAGGCATATCTTATTTAAGCTTAATATTTTTATATATAAGCTTTAGTATTAATATAATTAAGGGTTAAGGATAAGGAAGACCGGGAGGTATAAAGCATTAGTTAAAATAACAAAGCTTCTTATACTTCTAGCTATAAGAACCTCTTAAGAAAGACCTCTTTAGTTAAGGAGTTATCTCTTATATAGTAATATTTCTAATATCCTATTAAAAGGCTAACCTTTTAGGTTAAGGAGTTATCTTATATAATAGCCTCTCTAGGCTATAAGAGCCTTAGTAGCCCGTTTAGCTCTAATATGATTAGCCCTAGTATAGCGCTTCTAATTCTATATAAGGGCTTACGTTTAGGTAGGAATATGTAAATTATTTTCCTTAACTAGTAGAGAGTATAAGTTAAAATACCTATATAATATTTACTAAATTATACCTATAAACTAGGTAATTTTATTATAGTCTTTTTATAGAGGGGCTATAATATATTTCTAAACCTAATAGCATTTTAAATTAGATAAGTCTATTTTATATATATAGTTATATTAGGAATAAGGCGAATAACATATTATATTATAACTTTATTAATTAACTAGAATACTCAGAGCCTAATAATTCTATCTCATTTAAGTATAATAGTTTTTATATAAATTAGACAACTTTTAAATATAACCTAATATGATATTAGCATTATAGAATATTAGAAAGTATAATTAATAACTCCCTAACCTAGGAGTAGCAACCTACCTATATTAATCTTAGGGATAAGACTATTTAGAGGGAGACCTAATATTATAACCTATTAGAAGTATATAGACTAGGGTAGCCCTATAGGTACTAGAAGTATATAGACTAGGGTAGCCCTATAGGTACTACTAGCGCTTAGAAGACCTTTATATATAGGATTATATAGGAATAGTAAGCCTTGTTTATTATATAAGAATTATAATATAAGTTATATAATAATAAGATAAGAAGAATTATTTAGAATGAGAATAATTTAATAAGATCCCTAAGGAGAAAGATTATTTTAAATTAAAACACTTAGGAATATTTCCTAATAAAAGAACTTATTTAGACTTATATATAGGATAGACTTAAGCCTAGCTTAAGAACAGATTTTAATAGCTCCTTAGTAATTAACGTTATAATTATCCCTAGGATGCTCTTAGCTAATTCTATATTATATATTACTTTATAAGCTTTATAACTAATTACTATAGGCCTTAACCCTAGATCCTACCTAGTAAGATAAACTAATAAGATAATACTATTATTACGCGTTATCCCTTAGCTTCTATTAGTAGAAACTATACTATCGGATAGCTAACTATTATAAAGTATTCAAAACTCCTCTTAATATCTTTAGTAGCTATGCTAAGATCTATAGGTCTACTATAATATCTATAAGTCGTAGTATACTAAGCTACTTTAAAATTATATTATAAGTAATTTATTTATTAATTATTACTATTCTATTACTAGTTATATAACCTCTACTAAAGCTTTTATCCTTAGCTAGGAGTAGGTTATAATTCTCTATTTTTCTTAATTTATATAGTTAGCTATTAACTTTAATTCTAAGTTCTATATACTAGAGGAAGATATTAAGCTTTTTAATATTCCTAATTTTATTTTTAACCTTACTCTTAAGATTAATATAGAATATAAAGATCTTACCTTTATTAATTAAGTTAAGCTATATATAGATATATTAGAATTCTATAGTAGCTAATGTCACGAATAGCGAATAGATAAAGGATAACATACTTCAATTACGCTATATTAAGTAGATTCTGCCTTAAAGAAGGGGAAAGTCTAACTATGGGCTAGCGCAGCCCCGGAAGGCTAAAGAGTCGCTTAGTAATCACGTAACCCGTAAGTCACGTAACCCGAAATTCAGGGAGGTCTAACCTAGCGCCGTGATATTACCCCCCCTTTTACTAGCGTTACTATCTATAGTAACTATATATCGCTATATAAGCATTCCTCTAGTAATATCCTCCTTATCTATACTTACGCTAGGGCGTTATAATTATCTATAGTAGTAGGGTCTTTATCTCGCGTAGTAGCTAAATGCTAAGCTAAAAGGTATTTTAGTAGTCCTGCTACTATTAGGTTCGTAGTATAGAAGTCCTATAGCGCTATAGGGGCGTGCTTAAAACTCTTAGTATTATATTAAGTAGGATCGTAGTTATAGCCCTTCTAGTTAGCGCGATATTATAACTATCTTTAGTATAACTAGCTAGTAGTTATATATATAACCTCGTATTCTAGCTTATAATTAAACTTTATAGGGGGTAGTAGGGCTTTAAATTAGCCTAGAAGAGGATTACTAGTAGCTTCCTAAAGCTTACTTAGGTAGAATACGGGTAGTAGTTATATTCCTTTAGTAGGTCTAGTATCTATATCCCCCTAGGCCCCGTAGCCTTAATTAGGTATAAGCTATCTTATAGTATTAATAGCTTTAAAGAGTTTTCTTAGCGCTATCCCTCTATTAATATATAGATAGAGTTACTTATAGCTAAGTTATTAGGTTAGTAATAGTAATTTATAGCGCGGGTATAATATTACTAGGCTATAGCTATATTCCCTTTTATAATATCCTAAATACTATAGAGGTTTTATACTAATTACTAGGTATTACCCTAGTTAATCCTTTCCTTAGTTATTAAGAGCTTCTATATATATTAGTCCTAGTTAAAACTTATCTATAGTAGGTATCCTCGCTCGATTTTAAATAATATAAGCCCTATAGTTTTATTTAGTAATACTACTTAAGCGAAGTCTATAGTAGGGAGTATTTCACTCTAATTATCCTAGAATTAGTTTATTTATAGGCGTAAGTATTAAGTTAGATACTAGTTAAGAATTTCTATCTATCTATTAGTTTTAGTATAACCCGCTATGCCTAACTATATAGTTATACTATATATCTTATAGAGCTCGTTCTAGAAGTTAGAAGTAAACTAAGGGCCCCTATTAGACGCGATTATAATAGGGAAACCTATATACTAGAAGATATAAGTATAGTATAGCTAGGTAAGGTCCCGCGCTATAATAGTCTTATAGCAGGGGAGGGAGACTATCTTCTTTAAGAGGCGGTATACTACGATAAATATATTATTATACCTATAGTAGTTAGTTAGGTAGGATATAAAATCTATTATAATATACTCCTATGGGTAGTCTAGTATTAGTAGGGGTCTTAACTCGCTTAGAGGCTTATCTCTTAGCTTCTAAGCTTAGTAAGAAGTATAGTAGTTATAAATATACTACTTAATATTAGTAGTTAGGCGGGGCTAGTAGTAGCGTTCCTTTAGAAGTTTAATAATCTTATTCTAACCTAGGTGCGCTATAAGCCTCTAAATATAAGCTTTATAAATTAACTTTATATATAGGTCTTCTTCCTCTAATACTATAAGCTTCTTATCTATAGTTAGGAGCCTTTCTTATATTCTCTAGCGTTCTTTTTTAATAGCTATAAGTACTTTGAGTAGCTTAAGTAATAATATATTAGGTTTATAGTTAAACTAAAGGATATCTTTAACTAAGAGGTAACCTTTTAACTTATCCTCTAGCTCTAGAGCGTTAATAGCTACTATAAGGCGACTTAGAGCGGATTTAAGTAATTAGTATAGTTTACTCGCTACCTCTAGGGCTAAGTAGGTAAGTAGTAGTAGTACCTAGGTATAGCTAGACTTATAAATAGCTTCTTATATTTAGAGGTCTTTATTCTTCTATAAGAGGGCGTTAGCTAGTATATTATTATACCCCGGGTAGTATTAGATATAGAAGTTAAAACTAGCTAAAATACTTAATTAGTAGGCTTAGTAGATATTCAAGAGCTACTTAGTTATAAAGTAGAGTAGCAGTTAGTGGTTTATAATAACCTTAAAATACTAGGTAGCTATAGAGAGTTTAGCTCTTTACTCTTCTAGCACTAGAATAATTACTTAGTTATAGATAGGGTAGTTTATCTCTATTAGCGATATTATCTTTAAGAAATAGGCAATAGAGTATTATAAGCTATGATTAGTTTATTATTAGAGGAGGGTAGTAGCGTAAACTAATTTAAAGGCGTCTATCTCGACTTAGGTAGGTAGTTCGGGCTTCTAGTAGCGTAGGATAGGGGCTAACGTTAGGGCCTCTTTTAGTATTATAAATACTACTATATAGTCGCTATTAAAGTTAAATCGGGCGCCTTTAGCTATAGGTTTAGTAAGTAGCCTAGCGATCTTCTTATAATTTATAATAAATTAGTAGTAGAAGTTATAGAACCCTAAGAAGGACTAAACCCTACGCACTATAGTTAGTAGCTACTAGTCTCTTATTATAGAAACCTTCTTAGGGTTAGGGCTAATCCCTTTAGTTATAATAATAAACCTAAGGTAGCGCGTTATAGTTATACTAAATTCGTACTTCTTAATATTAGCCTAAAGCCCTGCTTAGTATAGCTAGTTAAGGACCTTTTTAATATATTCTTCGTACTAGAGGGGGTCCTCCGAGTAAACTAGGATATTATCTATATACGCTATATAGAAGTCGTCTAGGTATTCTATAAGTATATCGTTTATATATTATTAGTATATCGCCGGGCTATTATAGAGCCTAAAGGGGATAACCTTATACTTATAGGAGCTATAGCAGGTATAGAATATTATTAAGTCCTCTAAGTCAGGGTAAATGCGGATTTAGTAAAACGCCTAGTATATATCGATCTTTATAAATAACCTAGCTCGGCTAATTTAACTTAGCGTTTTATTAATTAAGGGTAGCGGGTATTAGTCCTTCTTAATAAATCCGTTTAGCTTTTAAAAGTTAATATAAAACCTTAAGTATTTATCAGCTTTTTAAATAAATAATATTAGGGATATAAATAGAGCGTTACCTAGTATTATAAAGCCCTTCTTTAGGTTCTTAAGGAGATATTATTAGGTAGCCTTAAGTTCTAATAAGGATTACTTATATAATGGGTAGAAGGTTAGCTACTCCTTTATACTAAGCTCTAGTTTAATTTAGTAGTTATAAGAGTAATAGGGAGGTAAGGTATTACTAGCTATCTTACTAAAGCAGTCCCTCTAGCCCTAAAGATAGGGGGGGAGTCTCTTATTAACTAGTTATTAATTCTTAGCTTTATTAACCTCCAGCAGGCTAACGCCTCTTTCTTCTTCTTCTCGCTTATCTATAATTATTAGATTAAGCTTATATAGTAATATAGAGCCTAAATTAATATTAATATATCTTAGGCTCCTCTCGAACCCTATAGCGCTAATAAGCGCTATATTAAGATTCCTCCTTACTTACTAGGCCTCGAGAGTAAGGGGTTTAGGCTTCTAATGCTATATAGGCTAGGCCTAATCTATAGTTAGCGCTCCCTTTAACGCTATATTTATCTTCTATAAGTTATTATTATATCCTAAGTCCCTAGGTGCGCTACTTTACTATAAAGTTTTTATAGGGGCCTTTATCTTACTTACTATAGCTTTCTAAGCGTTATATAGCTATTCCTTAGCTTTAAACGTAGCTTAGTAGTATTTAGTATTAAGTTAATACTCTATATTAATTTTAGTAGGTTAGAGGAGGTCCTTAGCGTCTTATATAATTATTTAAGGGAGGCCCCGGGCTATAGGGGTATTACTTAGCTAGTATAAGCGCTAATAGCGCACGTTAATACTAATATTATAGTAATTAAACTATGAGTAGCTAAGGATAAGGTTATATCTCCCTATATTAAGTTAGAGGAGGGGTATTTATATTAATTCTTAGCGGTCTACTTATATATAGGTTATCTATACCTTAGTTATAGTATCTAATAGCTCTCTATTAAACCTAGTAGCTAGGATAGGGTATTATAGCTTATTACGTTTAGCGTAGTAAAAATCCCTTAATAAGGGGGTTATATAAGTATTTATAAAAGCGTAGCTATTTACTCTAGTATTAAGAAGGGCCTTAATGTAAATACTATATCTATTATAAACTAGGACTAACTCTTTCTCTAGTAGCTTATTACTAACTAGTTATTATGGGTTAATAGATATTATTACTAATTGCTAATCTCTTTAGGTCTCCCCTAGTAGGGAGTCTATTTTCACTAGGGGCTCTAGTTTTCTACTAGCTCTAGGTTGCTACTAGTAGCCTTAGTAGGCTTAGTAATACTTATAGTAGCTCTAGCACTCTTATAGGGGTAATCCCGCGAGGTATAGCTAGTATTACTATAGATAAAGCAGGCGCCCTAGTTATAGAGCTTCTTATATAAAGCCTTAGGGATATAGCCCTAGTTAGTATAGGCTTAAGTATAAGGGTTCCCTCTACTAGAGGGTTTATCGCAGGCTACTAGGGCAGGGCCTTATATAGTAGTTTAGTTAGCTAAATAGGTATTAGGAGGTACTATAATATAGGCTATAGTATAGACCTAGGTAGTATAGTCCTAGAGGTTAAGAGTACTATTTATATAATAAATAGAGCACTAGTTCTAGAGGGAGGTTAGTAGCTTCTTATAAAACTTCTAGCGCTACTAAGACTCTAGGAGCTTAGCTTTATAAGCGAGTTTAGTAAAGGTTACTTATTTAACCTAAATATCCTTAAATAAGATAATAAAGGCGTTAAGCTTTATCTAAGCCTCGTTATATTAAACTAGGTTTATAAAGATACCCTTTAGCTCTTTAATAAGCTATTCTACTATAGTAATTTAAAGGGGGTTACTTAAGAGGAGAGGGGATAGAATATTATAAGTAGTTCCTCTTAGGCGTGAGAGTATATACTAAACGTATTAGGATTTACTATAGTACTCCCTATTATTAAGGTATATCTTAATATAAAGAAGCTAGGTATTAAACTTTAGGTACTTAAGATTAGTACCCTTAGTACCTATAAAGATAGGGACTTTAGGTATCTTAGTAGAGCGGGTACTACTATAGCTAGTAGTTAATATAAGCGAGCTAGAGTAGATCTAACTCTCGAGGTGCGTTATTTAGTTAAGGATCGCCTAACGTATAGCGCTATAATCGCTAGAAGGAGGGCTCGTAAGGGGGAGTATAGTAATTATATTATATTTAAAGCGCTAAAGCAGGGCTTCGTTAGTATCCCTTACCTTATTATACTCCTTAGTAATAGTAGTAGCGTTATATTAAGCTTAGTTATACTCCTCTTAGTAACGCTTAAGCATAGCGGATTGCTTAGCGTTATTAATAGTAATATAGTTATCCTCTAAACGCTCCTAGAGCTCTTAATTCTTATATTCTAAGTATAGAGCGATATTATATAGCGTGCAAAGGTTATTATTAATAGTAATATATCTAGTATATAAGGATTAAGACTTAGTACCTTAAGTAGCCCTTTTTATAAGCTAGTCTTAAATCTAAGTAAGAGTTAAGTTAGGGTTATTCTAAAATAGCTATATTATATTATTAAGAGTAAGGGTAATCTTCTAGTCTTTACCTAGGTAATCGTAGTTAATAATAAGGAGGTTAGGGAACTTCTATAGCTTAGTAATAGCGCTCTAGGCTAAGCTCTTATATCCCTCTATATCGAGGTCTATAAATAGGCCTTTAATAGGCTGCTTATATATAGGTTTATTTAGGTTAAAAACCTTTAGGCCCTTATATAGGGGGGTATTATAGTCAGGTAGCGCGGTATAGTAGTATTAAAGGGTTTTAATATAAGGCTCTAGGAGCCTTCTAGTATTAAGCGTAAGCGTAGTTATAGCCTTATAGCTATAGCGAGCTAGTTATAACTCGTTTAGTATATTAATAATAAAGTAGAGGGGGGGTCTTAATTAATTTTAAGTTAGTTAGTTAGTATAGATTAGTTAGCTTAGTGCTTAGTTAGGTACTATACTCGCATTAGTTAATTAATAGGGTTAGGGTAGTAGTTAGTTAAGATATTATACTTCTATCTCCGGAGAATAGATAGGAGAACGTAGAATAGTATTATAAATAGCGAATAGATAAAGGTTAATATACTTTAATTACGCTATATTAAGTGGATTCTATATTAAAGAATGGGAAAGTCTAACTATAGGCTAGCGCAGCCCCAGAAGGCTAAAGAGTCGCTTAGTAATCACGTAACCCGCAAGTCACGTGACCCGAAATTCAGGGAGGTCTAACCCAGCGCTATAACACTAACTTAGTCTATTTAAAGCGAAGTACGTAGGCCTCTAGCTACTATATAGTGATTTTACCTACTTAAGTGCAATAGACCTTCTAACTCCGCACCTCCTAATAATACGCAGCCTTCGGTCACGTGATCCCTAATAACCGTCTAAGTTGCTAACTACCTTTCCTAACTATAGCCGCACTTATATATACCCCACTAGATAGCCTCACGATCTTTAACTTTATATTAATAATAACGTGGTTTTTAATTATTTAATAGACTACGAAACTATTAATATATCCTCTCGCGTACTACCTGCGCTGCTAATACCGCCTCTATTACTGCTTCGTCCGCTAGCTATACTATTATTAGCAACGCTCTCTCTATAAGCAGTTAGCGCAAGCTATACTTACCAACGTTCCCCTAATAGGCCTAGGCTGCCTAGGCTGCCTCTACCTTAGTAATATAGAGGACCTACTTAAAAAGGGGCTACTCTATATAGTATATAATAACCTACTAAACTTCTATTACTAAGTTTACTTACTTAGCTCTAATATTATTATACCTTATAAAGTCCCCTAAGGGGTATTAAGGTAAGCCCTCTTAAGGGCTATATTAATAATACGCTCTTTATATATAGTAGAGTAGTTAATAAAGGAGCGGGTTTTATTAATTATATTAAGGCTAAACTCTCTAATAAACCCCTCTATATTATTTATACTAAAGGGTATACCTCGCTTAGGCTTAGCGTATTTATATATAGGGTCTAGTATTAATATAGTTAAGGGATAAGGATAAGGAAGAGGGAGAGGTATAAAGCCCTACTTATAGTAGAGCTTTATATACTTCTACCTATAAGAACCTCTTAGGAAAGACTTCTTTAGTTAAGGAGTTACTTCTTATATAATAGCGTTTATAGTACTTTTAATACCTTACTAGAAGGTTAACCTTTTAGGTTAAGGAGTTATCTTATATAGTAGCTTTTATAGTACCTTACTAGAAGGTTTAGCGAGGGTATTGCTATAAGAGCCTTAGTAGCCCGTTTAGCTCTAATATAATTAGCCTAAGTGTAGCGCGTATCCGACTTTATATAAGGGTTTGCTTATAAGTAGTAGGAATATATAGAGTTCTTATATTATTTTCCTTAACTAGTAGAGGGTATAGGTTAAAATACCTATATAGTATTTCCTAAATTATACCTACGAACTAGGTGAATTTGTTATAGTCTTTTTACAAAGGGGCTGCAGCGTAATTCCGAGCTTAATAAGTTTCAGACAACTCCCTTAGCGCATAGACCTATTATAAGGAGACTATAGAGAAGAGCATAGAGGAGAGGAGCATAGCGGAGGAAAGGAGAGTATAATTATTATTCCTATTAATACCTTAATAACCCTATACCTCGTTTTTTAGTAATTTCTTAGTAAATCTACGCCTAATTAAGATAATCTCTTTTAATTAGATCTGCGAATTATTCTATATATCTTTTAAGCTTAATCTTAATATTCTTACCTATTTATAAGTAGAGCTATATTATTTATTATCTTTCTAGTTCCTTTTAGTTCTAGCCCTTTTCTAATAATACCTAGAGGTAGATTCTTTTACTCTTTTTAATAGCTTTTATAAGCTTCTTAGAGAGTTAGGTGCCTTTGCTACGTCTATACGTCCCCACTATTAATATATATATATATATAATTAATCTACTTTAAATATAATAATAACTTAAGAAATTTAGAAGTAACGAATAATAATAATATAAATAATAATAAAAACTTAGTTTAAAGAGAGGAAGATATTTATAAACCTACCTTAGTTCTAAGGGAATAGTAATACCTATGCTTTCTTATAGAATTAAGATAGGAATAACGTAGACCTTAAAATCCTCCCTTTCTCTTTTTTTTTATATACTATTAGTAGGTTCTAGTAAGTATATCCCTTTCCTTACCCCCTTATATATTATTAAAACTGCTATTATTTAACTAGCGAGTTATAGCAAATATAGCTAAGATAGCTATATATAATACTAATATAGAGATTAGTAGTCTTACTAAGCTAATAAGTATAGTAAGATTAACTAGATTAGTAACTAGAAACTAATAAACCCCTTACTATTATAGCCCTAAGTACTAAGAGCGATATACTAACTTTAGAGAGATATTAATATAGAGAAGCTACGAATTCTTCTAAGATAAGAGCGTTATTAGGAAGACCCTTCTATATTAAGTAATAAGACTTAAAGTAGATTTATAATAGCTTAGAGTAATAAGATCGAGGTTACTAGACCTTTCTTATATTTATTTAGTTATTTAGTTTATATTATTTCCTTCTTTATTTTATTTAAAGAAAGTTATACCTACTTACTTTATCTTTCTATTTAGAAGATATTATAATAATAACTTTACTCTATTAACTATAATACCTTATTACTTTAACTATATAATATTAACTTCGATATTTATAAACCTATAAGTATTATATCTTCTTCTTCCTTAGCTAACTTAGATACTAGATCCTCCTCTAATAAGGGGAAATAGCCTAAAGAGAGATTTATAGGAGCTTTATTTAGCGAGATATAATCTTATACTATAGGGTAGCTAGCCTCTAATAATAGTATAGATAGGTCTATAAATCCTACTTCTAGGATAGGAGTAACGCCCTTAAGCACTCTATATTCCCCTAAAGGAAGTTATACTAATCGGGATATTATAGCCCTTACTAATCTCCTTATAAGACGTCCTACTATTATAGTAATAACTCCCTATTTGACTAGAGCGCCTAAGTTTATTAGGACTAATATCTCTAACTTTATTACTAACTATAAGCGCTTTTTAAAGCTTGGCTATAAGACTAATAAAGATATAAAAAACGAGGTCTATATATATAGCTCTAGTAATTATTAAGATGTAGTAAAATCTTATATTAGTAAAGCTAAGACCTAGAAAGAATCTAAGGAGAGATTTCTATACTAGTTCGGATTTATAAACCTAAAGTCTTATTAAGATGCTAATAAGGACCTTTAGAACCTAGTTATAAGATCTTATATTAAGTTTAATAACTCTTCCTAGGTTATAGTATTAATTACTACTATTTAATAGCTTTAATAGAGAGCTATCTAGTATAGAGACCTATAACTTATTAATACTAAGCTCGTTTATATTACTTATTACTATTTTTTAGAAAGGGCTATAAGAGCTATAGCTTAAAGTCTTAGCTACTAGCTTACTAAGGTTATTTTAAAGTAGTAGGTTATAGTAGAAAACACCCTAATTAAATAATCTACTACCCGCTAGGAACTTTAATAGTTATCTAGCCTGATTAAGCCTAAGCTAATAATAACGCTTTATATCCTTACGAAGATAATTCTAATAAGGTAGAGGGCTAAAGCTAAGGAACCCTCTATAGCCTAGACTACTAGCTTAATTATTAACTCTCTTATAGAGAGCTTTAGGACCCTAAATATTAATAGGGCTAATTACGAGATAGATATCTTAACCCTTATTAAGAGAGTTACTAGCTAAGGAGATAATACTTTTAATTTAAATACTATAAAAGCTACTAAACCTTATAAATAATAATCTTAGGACTATTTATAGACTTAATACTAATAATAGTAATACCTTTACCTATAAGCTAGATATAGGGACTACTAAGGAGAATATTAGTAATACTAGGGATTTAGAAGAGGTAGAGTAAGAGGAGCCTATAGAGGCTTCTAGTAAGATAGACTACTATAATATATACCGTTTTAGGCTATAGGGGCCTGCTAGTCTTATAGCGCTATTAACTATATTATTATTAGCTACGTTAAGTATCTCGAGGCTAGCTAGAATAGGGTTTACTACTATATATCGCCCTACTACTTTATTAGTACCCTAGATATAAGTACTAAGGTTAAGACGGGTATTATTAATAAAGGCTATAACTATAAATTAACTAATAGTTAGACGATTTTAAATTATATCCTAATTAATAAGGATACCTTTATATACTATATAGTTACTATAAGGAAGTTAGTAGAGAAATAGTAGCTAAAGCTTCTAGAGGAGGTCATAAGAGTTATTAGTTATAATAAGATATACCCTAAACTATCTATTAGCTTTGCGAATTTATTAAAAGATACTACTTAATTATATAACTTTATAGACGTAACGTTCTTTAGCTTTAAGGTAGAGAACTAGTATATTAACCTAGTAGAAGATATTACTACTATAAAAAGAGGGAAAACTAGAGGGTATTATATAGAACCTTATAATACTCGTTATTACTAGGCTCCCTAAATAGCAGACCTACCTACGATTTAAAACCCTCCTATTCAAATTACTTAGAGAGTTATAAAGCTCCTAGATAATAAGGAAGATACTAAAGACGCTATGTTACTAAACGCCCCTAAGGAATAAGTTAAATAGTAGAAATAAAATAAATAAGATAAGCCTCGGATTTAATATAGTAATTCGTAGATAAGCTATGCTCTTACCCTTAAGCTATATAGTAAAAGGGTAAATAGGAAGGTAGCTATCCCTAAAGCCTTCCTTTATTAGAACTAGCCTAATTAGGATAAAATAGTCTATAATACTACTAAAGCTATAATCGCTAAGTATAAGGATAGATATAACTTAAAAGCATAAGAGGTCTTTATTCCTACTAATATTATACTTCTAGATTAATTTAATAAGACTAGAGAAAGTAATAAGGAGCTATAGGAATAAATAGATTAATAGAATAATAATAAGAACTATTCTAAAACCTAAGCGACTTTAGCTACTATTTCTATAGACTTACCTAAGGATTTATAACCTAAGGTAATTTAATCCGACTACTATATAATTAATCCTATCTTTAAGATAGGCGCTATAATAGAAGATTAGAATTTAGTATTACTTCTACTACTAAGACGTATTACTATCCTAGACTTCGTTATAACCTACTAGTGGATTACTATTACCCTTTTTAGCCCTATAAGTATATTAATTAGGGGGATTATTAATAGTAGCTCCGCTATTAACCTTATTAGAAAAGGTTATATTAAGCGCCTAGGCTTATAGAGTAATATAGTTAAGATAAATATAGGGATCCGCGGGATTACTAATAGAGAGCGGAGAACTTAATTTATAAGCGTAATTATAGATAATACTTATATTAATAGTAATTAGATTTAGGATATTAGCTTTTTCGTTTTCCCTAAAAACGCTTATAATAAGGACCTAGTACTAGGAGCTTCCTTTATCTTAAAGACTTAAATAATATTAGATTATATATAGAACTAGATTATTAGAGTCCTTTAGTCTAGGAATATTAAGATTAATATCATACTATTATTTTATATAAGAGACTTAACTACTTAGTTCTTAGAAATTATTACTAAGATAGACTACTTTATTTCTTCTTAGTATTAATATGCTCTCTTATCTCTTATAAAGGAGGGGAAATAGAGGTTATTACTAATAGACCTAATATAATAATAAGCTTCGACTTTATAAGAGATAATTAGTAAGTTAATAACGCTAAGAATAAAGAAGAGTTAGATATAACGCTAGGGAGTATAAGAATATACTAGGATATTAAAGCGATTTAATAAGCTTTTAAAAGATCTTATAACCTATTAGATAAAGTTAAGTAATAGTTAGACTTAGATAAGGAAGTTATTACTATTTTTAAAGAGTTTAAACTTATTTTTAATAAAATCCTAGAGATTATAATCCGTAATGAAGTTACCCCTAAGCTTAATAAGATCTATAAAGCGATTATAAGTATAGGGTATATAGTAAGATATAATACCTATAATATTAATTATTAATACTATATTCGCAGACCTAAGAAAAGAATAATAAAGAAGAAAGTACCTAGGAGGAAGTATAAGTTAGTATATTAGAAAGGAGTTGAAGTTATTATAGCTATAGATACTGCTTTCTCCTATAATAATTATAAACCTATACTAATAACGCCTATATTACTAATAGAAGATATTAATATAATATATAAGATAAAAGATAAGAAGATTTAACTTATTAATAACGCTATATTCAATAGTTTAACCCTAGATAGAGACCTAGAGTAGAAGTTAAAGGTATAGGTAAAGGCTAAGGAAAATATAATCCTAGATCCTAGCGCCCTATTCGTAGGCTTAGTTATATTAAAGTTTTTAACTATTAAGTAAGGAATAAGGCTAATAAGAGCTTAATAAAAAGCAATTCTTAAGACTATTAATTATCTATAGCCTAAAGAAAAGAAGCTCCTTTTACCTATTCTTATTATAAGGGAGAAAGCTTTAGCTTAAGAATTTAAGTATTATAGCTCTATATACCCTTCTACTTTACCTTATAAATAATTCGAATAGGACTATATAAGGCGTAGTAAGCGAAAGGAATCCTAATATTAAGAGGACTAGAGCAGGATATTATTATAATTCTAAAGGATAGACTAGAGAATAGAATCCTTAAGTAAAGTTATATAGCTTACTATAATCTATTCTTCCTTATATAAAAGAAAGATAGTAAGATAAGGATTATTAACTTAGCGACTAAGATAAATATAGTTATAATATAAGATATAGTACTACCCCCTTTAGTAGATAATCTTTTAAAAGACTTCGCTATATATTAACTATTATCGCTACTAGACTTCTTCTTAGGATATAACTAAGTCCTATTAGACCCTATAAGTAGAGATTGAATAATATTCGTATTACCTATTAGACTACTATAGATATATATATTACCTTAAGGAGTAACGAACTTAGGTACTTAGTTTATATAGGTTATAATTAGAATCCTATACGACCTTATCCCTAGCTACTATAAAGCCTTCCTTAATAATATTACTATTAAAGGACCGACTTCAAGACATAATAAAAAAGAGATCGAGTCTAATCTAGGGATTTATAGATTTATTTTAGAATACTTATAGAACGTTAATAAGGTCCTAGTTAATTTAGAGCTAGCAGAGTATATAGTAATAGTAATTACGTTATAATAAGCCTAGGAAGTAGTAATAATTATTAGCTATATTTATAGTATTAATAGGCGTCGTCTAGAGGAAGCGAAGATAGTTAAGATATAGATAATACTTTATCCTAGAGATAGATACTTAGATATTAGTTATATAACTTAATATAGTAGCTATAGACCTCCTAAGAGCTCTTATTATTTACTAGATTATATAGATTTATATATTTAACTTTAAAGTATAATATATCTATAATATTTAGAATATAGTAGCGCATAGCTTATTATAAAAACCCCGGGGATTTTCTAATATTATTAATAAAGAAGCTAAGGGGGAGATTAACTCTTAGATCGATTTATAGATCTTCTTTATAAATATAGAAGCTATTTACTTCTTTAATTAAGCTTAATGCTAAAGTAATAAGTAATATATAGAGGAGGTCCTAGTAGGAAATATAGAGGTTATTAGTAATATAATAAATATCCTAGATATACTTCTTAATAATTCGCAGACCTATTTAGTATGCTCTTAATAAATCGCTTACTATTTAATAATATAGAGATACTCTCTAGGAATTTAACTAGTAAGGTATTATAACTTTAAGACTAGAGCGTTAGATTATTATATTTATAACTACTTACTTTTTACTAGACTAATAAATTAAAAGCTAATACTACGACGAGTTATTAATAATACTAAGTAGTAAAAGAAACTAATTATAAAGGCTTATAAAGAGAGTAGTTATTAAGGTAAGTAAGCTATAGCTAGAAGACTATCTAATTACTATATCTAGGCTAGTATATATATAGAGATTAGCGAATCCTTAAAAAGTTATTCTAATTACTAAAAGAGGAGAGCTTAATATATAGATAATATAAGGACCTATAGCTCTCTAAAGGGACTACTCCTTACTAGGATATTATTAGACGTATAGAGAGTAGGTAAGTAATACCTCGTCGAGGTAAGGGATATACTAATAGGATAGCTTAAAGCCTACTAGCTTAAGAGAGCGACTTTAGCTAAGATCGCTAAGTTTATCTAGGAAGAGATTATCTACTACTATAGGCTATATAGCAAACTTATTATTAATAGAGGACTATAGAATAAGGATACTATTATTAAATTTAATAAGAAATATAATATAAAGAGGAAAGTAATATTTACTTATAACCTAAGGGCTAATAGTATAGTTAAAACTAGTTATTAGCTAATTACTTATATATTATTAATATAAACTAGAGGATAGAGAGATATTAACCCTTAGCTATACCTTCCCGCTACCCTATTTATAGACTAATCGAGCGCTTTTACTTCGACTAGCTTTAGCCCTTTCTACCTACTATATAGGTTTAAGCCTATTACTCCTATTAAAACCCTAATACTAATATAGAGGGTTCTTAATTAAGATTTAGTAATAATAAAGAAAGAGGAGGTTTAAATATATCTATAAGCCTTCCTATAACTTAATAAGGATAGAAAGTAAGCTAAAAGGATAATTAATACTTAATATAAGAAGACTATAGAATATTATAATAGTTAATATAAGAGGACTATAAGAAAGGAGAGGCTAGAGGTAGGTAATTTAGTACTAGTATTTAACGTTAAGGGCTCTATTAATAAGTTATCTATTAAAAAGCTTAACTACTACTAACAAGGCTCCTTCTATATCCTTTTATAAGCTCTAAAAGCTCTATTATATTAATTAGTAATATTAGTAGGTAATAGGGTTATTAGAAAGATATTTAATAGAAATTAACTTTATAAACTTATTTAAGCTCTTAAAGAGTATTAGGAACTAAGTAATTTAGATATTTATAGATCTAATTTAGAAAGGAACCTAGTAAAAGTCTTCTTAGCGCTAGGGAATAAAGAATATAATAATTATATACTTAAGGAAGAGGAAGAGGAACTTATAGTACCTAGGGAAAGTAATTAAGAAGAAGAGGAGGATTTCTTATATTTAATAGTATAATTAAAATAGTATTTAAAGGATTTAGAGAAAATAATTAAGGCTTTAAAAGCTAGATAATAACTAGTTATTAAGATTCTTAAAATACTAAAAGATAAAGAAAAGGAGTATATTAAAATAGAGGATCTAGGGGATATATAAGGTTTCTTTTATTATAACTTATTTTAATTAATAGTTTATAGACCTATTCTAATTTTCCCTTCTTTTTATCTCTTAGTTTAAAAGTTAAAAATTCTAGGGATAATATTCCTAAACTTCAGGGATAAGGGTAAGAGATAGTATTAATAACTCCCTACTTATTTAAAGTACGCCCCTTGCTACTATTTAATATAATAATAGCCTAGATAACTTTAATATCTATTAGTAGTTATAGTAAGGTAATTAAGCCTAGGAAAGTATAAGATCCTTAACCTCCTAGTAATAATACTAAAGCTACCCTTCCTTACTAAATAAATATAAGATTAATAACCTAAAAATAAGAGAGAAAAAGAGAAAAGGAGAGAGGGTATTAAAATTATAGTTACTAGCCCCTAGTGAAGATATTAGTAGACTTTTCTTACCCCCCCTTTTTCCCTAGAAAAGATTATTACTAATATTATATTACCTTCTACTAAAGAGAAAGAGAAGGATATTTATAAAAAGGATTATATTGATTTTTTTTACCTAGATACGCTTCGACTTTAGCTCTATAGACCTATTTATATAATATTCGCTTTAATTTCTTATTCTCTCTTTCTTTTTTACCCCCCCTATATACCTTATAAATATATCTAGAAACCCTGTTTTCCTACCCTAATTCATAATATAAAGCCCTAAGTAGTTTGCGATTTCTATAAGGTTAAACTCTAGAAGTAGCTCTATTATAAAAAGGTAATAAGAGTATATAAACCTAGCTTTAGGATAATATTCCTAGGCTTATTAATAGTATTTATTATAAAGGGGCGAGAAGTTAAACTTAGCTATAGCTATAACTATAGTATCTACTAGAATTCAGGACTATAAGATCTCCTTAATACTATTAAATTCTCTACTCCTCCTTACCTTATTATTATACTTAATTCTATACTTATAGCGCTTATAGATACTTAGATTATTATATAAGTAACTCTCTTTAGTTTTATAGAAGAGGTAGTTAGTATAAGGAGTACCTAGTATTAAGATATACTTGAAGTATAGTTTATAAATATAAATACCTAATATAAGGTTCTTAGTAGTATAAGCCTGCTCTTTATAATAAATATAAGGTACTACGTTATAACTACCTTAGGATTAAATAAATAAGCTATATATAACTACTACGCGCTAAAAGACCTTTATCTCCTATAAGCTAGCGGGGAAAGTAATAGAGGTATAGATAAAGACTTAATAGCGGAATTCTCTAGACCCCTTAGTTACTTTAAATATTTATTTAAAGTCTTATTTACTAAGATAAGCCTTCTAGAAAGCTAGCCTTATTACCTTAGTAATCTTATTAGAGAATATCTATAACATAAAGGCTACCTCTAAGTATTTATTACTAGGGATATTAAGTCGGAGCTAAATAAAGCTTATGGCTACTTAAATATTTTAATTATTAGCTAGAGGGTATAGGGATATTAAAAAGAAGGGAAGGAATACCTAAAGTTAGTTATTAGAGTACTAAATAAAAAGAGCTATATTATTTTTCTTTATTTTAAATATAGGGATATTAGAGCTAAGGACCTAAAGGGTTATTATAAATAGGAGATAACGAGGGCGAGGTTAATTAATATTTTTAATACCTAAGATAAGGAAGTTATAGTTAGCTATAATAAGAAGGTATAATTTATAAATATAAGAGAGAAAGTATAAAGGGGTTAAGAAAAGATTAAAGTAGCTAGCTAAAAGTAGTTATTATAAGGGGGAGAAGTTAATAATAGAGGATAGAGGAGAATATTTATTTAATTTATAACTAAGCTACTCGTTTTAATAGCTATTACTAACTATTATTTCCTTTATTCTTTCCCTATATATAACTGCCCTAATTTACTATTCTATTTATTATAGGTTTTTTATCCTAAGTTTATTTTACTTTATTAAAGCTAAAGAGAGTAAGGGAGGAGAGTTAATTATTCCTTCTATAGGCTACTAATAAATTACTATATTATTAAAGTAATTAGTAGATATAAAAATATACTCCTTACCCTTTAAGCCCTCTAGTTTCTCTCTCTCCTTTATATATATTATTTACTTTGAAACTTTATTTATCTACTAATTATATAATATTAACTATTATATTATAGCTCCTCCTTTTCTTTAAATATTACTTTTATTTAGCGCTTTAGTTTATAAATTACTCGCGCTTTCCCCTTATTAACTTTTCTTCTAATATATTATAATAGGGAAAGTTATTTTTTATAATAACGAAGCGTTAGATATATAGATCTAGGAGTTAAGATCCTTAAACCTTCCTATCCTTAAAATTAGACTTTTAATAAAGCTTATACTTAATAAACTAAGTATAAGTAGTTTTTAGGTATAGGGATAAAATAATAGAGATATCCTAGGCTTTAGACCTCTTAATAAGCTTAGTTATTAGCCTTAGCTAATTAAATATAATACGCGCCCTCTACCTAGGATAGATAATATCCCTAGTTAGATAGACCCTTTTAATATAGTATTAAAATATATCCTCGTTAAATATTAGAATAAGACCTTAGAAGTAGTAGAGGAGACGATTTACCCCTTATACTTATAGCGAGTTATAGCTAGTATATTTAATACTATTAATATACTTAAAATAGTATCTCTAATATATACTAAGGATATCTTAGTAGTTACTTATTATATTATAAGGCTTACTAAGCCTAGCTAACTACTCCGCTATGAGATAGTTAGAAGTATAGAGGATAATTTCAAAGATAGAGATATAAGGGATATTATAATTACCTAAATTAAAGCTAAGTCCCCTAATATACTCCTTATTTATCTATAAGCGCCTAAGTCTACTAAGGTAGTTATTATAAGTCTACTAATTAACTTATAAAATAGGAGAAACTAGTTTTATAATAATTAGTAGTTAAGGAGAGGAGCTAAAGGATAACTATAGACTCTAATATTTATTACTAGGAGCTTTCTACTAAGATATAAGGTTAAGGAAGTTTTAATAAGATAACTATATCTAGTAGAACTTTAATATATAGACCCTCTATTATAAGCCTCTAGGTTCTACTTTATTAATTAGCTTAGGTCTTTTATATATATTAGAAGCCTAGTACCTCTAAAGTAGCCTATTAAAATAAGGTATTAAGCTTAGATTAATTATTTATTAAAGGCTTTTATTAATAAAATACCTCCTAAAGGAAGCTAGATCTAACTAAGGATAGAAAGAATTCCGCGTGTTTAATACTTGAAATTAAGAAATAAAGATACTATAAAAAAGATAGCTTAAGAAGATATTAAATATTAAATAGTAAGTATACCTCTTAATATATAAACCTAGAGGTTTCCTATCTAAATAGGATAGATATTAACCTAATAGTACCTATAGATATTAATTTATAAACTAATTTAATAGTTCTTATTAATTTAGAAGAGTTAGATAGAGAGGAAGGATTATTAAAAGAACTAAATATTTAGAATATAAAAAGAAGGAATAACTATAAGAAGTAGAAGAGGGATTATAACTTATAGTAACTAGCTAACTTTATAAAGTATTTTAACTACCCTAGGTTTATAAAACTATCTATATTACTCTACTTAGCCCCTACTACCCTAAGAGATATTATATTTAGCTTTACTAATACCTTAGCGGGACTTAATACTATAAGACCTAAAGCAAACCCTATACTAAATAAAGATAAGCTTATACTAGTTATCTTATAGTATATATAATAGAACTAAGAATCTATAAATTACATAATAACCTAGTATAATAGAGGGTTATTTATTATAAGTTTAGCTTAGGTATAATATTTATTAGACTTTTATAATATATAAGGGAAGCTAATAAGATAAGAGGAGTTCGATAATTTAGAGGTTATAGCCCTTTTTATATTTATAATTAAGGGCTACCCTCGTAGTATCTATACCCTAATCTATAAGCTAGCTTAGTAACCTAGGAAAGAAATTAATAAAGCTTCTATAAAGCTTAAAAGAGAAGAGGCGAAGAATCTCTAGGATATTACTAGGGCTTTCTTTCTACTAAACTATAGTAATTATTACTAGGCTATAATTTTTATAAATTAGTTAACTAGCTACTACTTCTATTATAACTCTATATAGGACTAGAATAGTAATTAGCGCTTTATCGAGGCTATATAGGACCTTAATACGTAGTATTATAAGATAGGAGCCCCTCTATAACTCTAAAAGCTCTTATTAATTAATACCTATATAGTTAATTTAGTTTAATAGAGGGATAGATTTATATATAGTCTCTAATATATTAAATAAGCTAGAGCTCTAATTTAAGAAGGATTACTATCTCTACGTTTTAGTAATATAACTTTAAGCGATAGTATATTATTCTCTAACTCTGAAATCCCCTTAGTTATTAAATATATATTTATAATTACTATAGAGTTCTATAACTTAACTATTAATAGTAATATAGCTCTATAAGATACCCTATTAAGCTAAGAAGACTTTAAGAAAGTACCTTTTTTCTCTTTATACCCTCTTATTCCTTTACTTATAGATAATAACGTAGTAGACTTTAGAAATAATAATAATATTATACTATCTCTTATAGTAGATATCCCTCGACTTATTTATAAATTATTAGTATTATCTAGGTCTACTTTATCTAAAATACTAAATAATAAGCTTAAATACCTTAGATATTAGCTTTAGTTATAAGTCTTATAGATACTAAGTTATAATATAACTATTAAGCTACGCCTAAGAACTATATTTATAGATATATTATTATATCCTAAGAGGCCTAGTCTTTTAAATAAGTATAATTATAGCTATATAGGCTATATCTAGTAGAGAGTTAACTAGTAGGATTAAATTAAGTAGAATACGCCCGAGGGAGTATATTATTATAGCTTCTCGCGCTTAGTATAATAAGATAAGTAGTTTTAGCTATATTAAGGATTAAAATAGGATAAGGAGTATAATAAAGAAGAAGAGGTAGTAAGGCTATTATTAAGATATAACTTATAGTAGAAAATAGTTAAACCTAAGGGACCTTCTTAATAATAAGATTGCCCACTTAGAAGATATTATTAATAAATTAGATCTATAAATAGAGTTTCTTTACGATTTCTATAAAATAGTTTTATCTATTTTTTAAAACTCTTTTTTATAATATTATTAAGAGTCTTAAGGAGATAATTAGAATAAGATAGAATAGACTTAGTTATATAACTTTTAGAAAACTCCTTTAGCGCGTAGACTTATTATAGGGAGATTATAGAGTAGAGCATAGAGGAGAGGAGTATAATAGAGAAAAGGAGAGTATTATTATTATTACTATTAGTACCTTAATAACCCTATACCTCGTCTTTTAGTAATTTCTTAGTAAATCTACGCTTAATTAAGATAATCTCTTTTAATTAGATCTGCGAATTATTCTATATAGTTTTTAAGCTTACTCTTAATATTCTTACCTATTTATAGGTAGAGCTATATTATTTATTATCTTTCTAGTTCCCTTCGGTTCTAGCCCTTTTCTAATAGTAGTAGTAGTATTAATATAGAATATAGTATTAATTTAGTTATAACGCGTTGATCGTAAGTCCTTTTCCTTAGATATAATACTCTATTGAATCAAAGTACCTAAGGTTATATTATTAGTTATTATATTATCATAAGGATTATTATAGGATATATTTACGTTTTCAAATTCCTAATCTTTATCGGAGTCATTGAGATCTATAGGATCCTCGTTTTAATTAACAGGTTAATCTATAGATATATAGGGGGTTATTATAGTATTGTTTTCTTCTTCTACTTCTTCTATAATGCTTGAGGTAGTTATATTAACTTCCTTAGTAGTAGTAGAGGTAGAAGCTTTTTTGTTTTTATTATTACTTTTATTATTATTTTTATTCCACCATGCTAGGGCCTTTTCAGGGTATAGAAAGGCATAGTCATCCTTAGTATAGTTAGTCTTTTTGCGGTTTTTGCAGTATAGACCTTTTTGTTTTTTTCCAAGGCTTTTAGTAACCTTATTTTTATTTTTATTTTAATATTTATTATTATTAGTAGTAGAATTTACTACTTTACCCTTACGTCTTGATTCATCTCATAAATTAGAGATAAGACTATCGAGCGTATAGGCATCCTTATTAGCCCTAAGACCTTGAGTAATAGTAGTTATAAAACTATTATACTCTTCGTCTAGGCTATTTAATATATATACTATAACTACCTAATTAAGTAGTTTAAGCTTATTATATACTAGGTTATCCGTAAGTTCCTTTATTTTATTT
>JAVHLU010001889.1:0-23966 GCA_036785755.1 Colletotrichum ledebouriae
TACCCCTACTAGCGCACCTATTTTAGGAAATTAGTATAGACTTTATTACTAGATTACTACTAAGCTATTAGTATAAAAGCAGGGAGTATAACGTAGTTCTTATTATTATATACTAGATAACTAAGTTTACTATATTTATCCTAATAATAAAGTAGCTAATAGCTACTAAGTTAGTGCGGATTATTTATAAATAGGTTAAGTGCTATTTTAGTACCCTAGAGGGTATTATTAATAACTAAGATAAGCTCCTTACTAGCTAATTTTAAGAGGAATTTATAAGAGAAAGGGCTATTAAGTACTACCTCTCTATTATATATTACCCCTAGATAGATAAGTAGTTTAAAAGGATATACTAGATATTAGAAAAGTACTTATAAGCATATACTAGCGACTTACTATAAGAATAGGCTATTTAGTTACCTAAGGCTAAGTTTATATATAATAATAGTTACTATAATACTACTAGCTGCTTGCTAATAGAGGCCTTATATAGCTACTACCTATATTATATAGAATATATAACCCCTGCGAATAGGGTTATAATATAGAGTATAAGGGAGCGAATTAAATATATCTTAAGCTATTATAAGAGGGCCTAGGAATAGTAATAGAAAGCTACTAAGGTATAAGCTAAGTATTATAATACGAGGTATAAGGAATAGACCTACTATTAGGGATAAGTTATTAGGCTATTAATAAAAGACTTCTAGTTTAAGAATAAAAAACTAGCGCCTAGGTTTATATAAGTAGTTATTATAGAACTAATTAGTATATAAGCTTATAGAGTTTATCTACTACTATAGTACTAAAAGATATATAATATATTCTTAGTTACCTTATTAGAGCTATAGGATAATTACTAAGTAAGTAGCGAGAGCTTATCTATATACCTAGAGCTTAAGGATAAGCTAGAGGAATAAGAGGTTAAAGAGATTATTATATAATAAGGTATTAGTAATAATATATAATACTTAGTTAAGTAGGTAGAATAGCCTATAGAATATAATATATAGGAGCTTATAGAGAACTTAGCGAACGCGTAAGAGGCTATTTATAAGTTTAATAGATAATATAAGAGGGCGTATAAGAAGTAGGATAACTATTTACTAAAACTACTATAATAAGTTAGTAATTATAAACTATAAGACTATAAAATAGAACTTAAATTAGAAGTAAAATATTAATTAAATTAAGTAGCGAATTATCGCTAAGGCTATAGTGAGAAGGGGTATTATCCTATAAAAGGGGAAAAGAGCTAACTATCTAATTAGTTATTAACTTCTTAGGATAGCCACGGGGGTAACTACTATAACCGCTATGACTATAAGTAGCACTACTATAACTACTACGGCGACTAGTCGCTAAAATAGCGCTATTAGTATCCCTACTATCGCTGCCTATAGGCTAACTACTAGCTAACTCGCTACTATCGCTACCCGTAGGCTAACTACTAGCTAACTTACTACTATTGCTACCTATAGGCTAACTACTAGCCGACTCGCTACTAGCGCTACTACCCGACTCGCCGCTAGAACTATTACTATTAGAGATAGTAATAGTAACCTTAGCTCTCTTAGTCTTTTTTACTAACTCTTCGCTACTACTTTAGCTATACTTAGTAAGGGTATTAAGGTAGGAAGCGCGGGAGATAGGGCGAGCACTAGTAATAATAATAAAACAGGAGGGGATATTATTAGTAGTATACTTAGCGAGATTTTCCTAAAACTCCTTATAAAACCTAGGGAAAAAGGCGATATTATACTTATAGGTATATATAGGGACTAGCTTTATTAAAGGGTTATTAAGTAGGTAGTTAATCTTATTATAGAGGTAGTTAACGGGATTATTATTATAAATATATATTAGCTAAGTAGTATTTAGGTACTAAAGAATATTAATATTATTATAAAGGGTACTAACTTAAAAACTAGTAGTTAGAAGGATATAATTAGCAAGGGAATAGTAAGTAATAGCTTATATGGACTAGGATATTAAGCGCGAGGTACTTATAAATTAAGGCGAGCTTCTAGAGCTAAAGCTACTCTATATTATAGCTATTACTACTAGTAGTAGGATTATAAATAAGCTTAGTAATATACTTCTATACTATTAAATAGTTACTAAGTATAACTATTACGGGCTACGCCCGGGTTAAGCCTACCTAGGCTTCTGCCTAGGTTTACCGCCTCAAGGAGCTACCTAGGGCCTACCTAGGGCCTACCTAGTTATTCCCTATAAACTAGTGAAATCTCTACTAGAGAGGAAAACTTCTCCTTTTTCCTCTTTAGCTTAAATAAATAGTATTATAGCAACCTTATATTAAATAAACTTAGGTCTAACCCCTTATATATTTAAGCTTATTATTATAATAATAATAATAAGTTAAGCGCTACTCCCTACTAATTAATAAGATAGTTAATAGTAGTATAGCTAAAACTTAAGATAAGCTATTATAAGCTGATTTAGTAGTAGTAATAGAGTCCCTCTAGTAAAAGTTATAGGAGGTTAAGTAGGGGAATAGCTAACGCGTAGCTATATAAACCCCTATAAGTACTACTAGTAAGGTACTAGTAATACTTAGTATAGTACGCTAGAAGCTATTACCCTTATCCCTAAAGTTTTTAAGTAAGTAAAAGGAATATACTACCTAGATATAGTAAATAAGATATAAGATTACTATAGATAGGGCGTTCTATACTATAGATATAGAGGTATAATATCTTATTAACTCCTACTTAAATACTATAGCTTAGTAAGTAATCTCTACTTTCTATAAAGCTAGGGAGAGTAGGGGGAAATATAACTCTAAGGACTTTATAGCTTACCTAGATTAGATATATAAGGAACTAAATATCTAGTTATAAGCTATAGCCTAATTATAAACCCTCTAATAAAAAGAGAATAAATCCCTAGTAACCTTCCTATTAAGATTTAAATAAATACTAGCTAATATAAGTAGTATAAACTAGCCTAGCTAAGTCTAGATCTTACTTCTAGAAGCCTCCCTTACCCCTAGGCTAAGGAATTAGCTAATTACTATTAACCTATTAGCTAATTATAATAGCTAGCTCTTAAAGGTCTAGAGTATTATATAGAAAGTAGAGCGCTAAAAGGTTACTAATAACTACTTAGTAACTTACTAGAGACCTATTACTAAGGATACTAAAGGGAATACTTATATAACTAGAGCTATATATATCTTATAAGTTAAGGAAGTAAGATATTATAACTATTAAAACTCTAGATCCTCCTTAGGTACCTCCTTAGTATAATACTAATAACTTTAGAAGGGTATAAGGAACCCCTATACTTATTATACTTATAGAGCTAGAGGTTATATTACTTAATACTACTCTAATAAAGAGGACTAGCTACCTAGGGTTATAAAAATAGAAACCTTAAAAAAAGAAATAATATATTATAAGGTTATAAATAACTACTAAGTAATAACTAATTCCTTAAAAGAAAATAAAAAGTTAGGAAAAAACTAACTCTAGAGCGAAATTATACCCTAGAGCCTACTAAAGAGGAGATATTAAGTTAAGAAGAATATAAATAAGAATAACTAGCTAATAATAAGCTTATTATTATTTAAGTTAGAGTTAATAGAAGATATCTAGCTTATATCTTAGTAAATACTAGGAGTAATACCTATATAATAATTAACTTTTCCCTAGCTTAATACCTCTATCTTCTATATATTAAGAAGAGATACTAACTTATAAGAAAGTATATACTTAGTAAACTATTACTAGATAATACGCTAGGTATAGTAGTATTTAACCTAGAAATAAGTAGCTATACCTAGTATATTTTTATATATATAGTTAATAGCCTAGACCTTAATATTCTCTTAGGGCGCCCTTAGATAGAATAAAGCTAGGTTATTTATAATATTATAGCTTACTAAGTATATTATAAGAGGGGATAAGTTAGGCTATACTTAAAGAATTAAAAAGAAACCCCCCTTATAAAGGAAATAAGGGCTATAAGGTTCCTTAATATACCCTCGTTCTCTATAATCTACTAATACCTAGTAAGATAATAAGGTAAGTACTAGGAGGGTATTAAAGAGGTACTAATATAAGCTATTAGCTTAGCTAATATTAAGAAAGCCTTAAACCTAAGACTAAAAGAGGATTAATAATACTATTTATAAAACTAGGTCTTAAGGGAGTTTCTTAACTTATTTAACTCTAATAAGGCTTATTTATTACCCCCTAAGTAACTAGGAGTAAACTACTAAATTAACCTTATATTAGAACCTAATAGAAGGGAGCTACTACTCCCCTAGGGCCCCCTCTATAGTATATTAAGAGAAGAGCTACTAGTATTAAATAAGACCTTATAAGACCTCCTAAATAAGGGGTTTATTAAAGCTAGTAGCTTACCCGCTAGGATATTAGTACTCTTTATAAGGAAGCTAGGTAGGGGAATTTACTTCTATATTAACTATAGGGCTCTTAATATAATAATAAAGAAAGATTACTACCCCCTCTTACTAATCTCTAAAACGCTATATTAGGTAAGTATAGCTAAGTAATATATTAAGCTAGATATAATAATAGCTTTTTATAAGTTAAGAGTAATAGAGGAGTATTAAGAGAAAATTATATTTTATACTTAGTATAAGTTATTTAAGTAAGTAATCTACTTATTTAGCCTAATTAATACCCCTACTAGCTTCTAGTAATATATTAATAATACCCTATAAGACTTCTTTAATAACTTTATTATTACTTATATAAATAATATATTAATTTACTCTAATAAAATAAGGAAAGATTATAAGAGGAAGGTCTAGGAGGTCCTCTAGAGGCTAGTAGATATAGGCCTAAACCTTAACCCTATAAAGTATAAGTTCTTAGTTAAGAGGGTTAAATATATAAAGTTTATTATAATAATAGGAGAGGGTCTCTCTTATAACCCTAAGAAACTCTAAGTAATTACTAAGTAATTACCCCCTATCTCCCTAAAAGGGGTCTAGAGCTTCCTAGGGTTTATAAATTATTATAGTATATTTATATTAGAATATAGGGATATTATTAGACTACTTATACTATTTATTAAGAAGAATATAATATTCTAATAGGGAGATAATTAAGAATAAGCCTTCTTATATCTTAAGTAGCTTTTTAATACCTAGCTAGTACTTTACTAGTTTAGTCTAGAGGATAAGATTATTATTAAAACTAATTATTTAGGATTTATATTAAGAGGGGTATTCTTATAAGTTAACCTAGAGGGTACCTAGCGCCCTATAGCGTTCTACTTATAGAAGCTCTCGCCTATAGAATATAACTACTCTATTTATAATAAGGAGCTCCTAGTAGTCCTTTCTTACTTATATATATAGAGGGTAGAGCTATATAATATAACTACCTTTAAGGTACTAACTAACTACTAGGGGCTTAAATACTTTATAAAGAAGTAGCGCCTTATAGAGCGCTAGAGCTAATAAGTAGAGGAGCTATCCTAGTATAATTTTACTATTAAATACTACCCTAGTAGGGAAGTAATAGCCCCTAATACCCTCTCTTAGAGGGAGTAAGACGTGCTATAAGAATAAGATAACGAGTAGAAGTAGGGGAGGGTCTTATAGCTAATACTAAACTATACCTACCCCTATAAGGACCTTATAGTTAGCCCCTTAGTAAGGAGAAGTTAGAAGGGCTATACTAATATCCTAGATATTATAGTCTTTAATAGTAACCCTAAACTATAGGCGCTATAACTAGAAACTATAAGGAAGTATATAATATATAAAGCTATATACTATATAGTTACTTACTAGCTTTAGAGCTTCCTATTAGATATAAAGGCTAAGGTTTAAATTAGTAAGTATAATATTAATAATTAGGGGAGGCTAATATTTAGGGGGAGGCTATAGGTACCTAGTAGGGAGGATAATAATAACCTACTAAGGGAGCTCTATATAAAGATTATCTAATAGAGCTATAACTTAAGTATAACTACCTACCTAGGCTATAATAATATACTAGAAATAGTAAGCTAGTAGTTCTATTAGCTAGGATAATTATAGATAGTATAGAGATTTATAAGGAATTATAATATCTATAGAGGGATATATATCTAGAGGTAAGCTAAGAGGGGCTTTCTTAAGCCCCTACTAATACCTACCTAGTTATACTTAGACCTCTCTATAGACTTTATTATAAACCTATTACTTATAAAGGATAATACTAGCTAATACTTATAAGTTATAGTAGATAAACTAGGTAAGTTAGTAATACTAGAGGAGATAAGTATTATAAAAGTAGAAGCTTATACCTACTAGTTCCTTACCTCCTACTTCTAGTTCTATAGGTTCCTATATAGTATTATTAGTAATTAAGGGTCTAACTAGGTAAGCTACTTCTAAGCTAAATTCTACTACCTTATTAATATAAGGAGGCTATTAAGTACTACTTACTACCTATAAACTAATAGTAATACTAAGAGATAGAACTAGGAGATATAAGCTATCCTATATATATTTATAACCTAGGTATAAGATAACTAGGGGTAGCTCCTACCTATTACTTAGCTAGCGCTCTATAATAGGGTTAGTAATATAACTAAGCTCTTGCTATTCTTTTTAGAATATAAATACTATACTAACCCTATACCTATAGCGGATAATATAGTAAAAGAAGTCCCCTTTAGAGATATAATAGCTACCCTCCTAGTAATAAGACTATAAGAAGTAGTAGACTTTATCTAAGTAAGTATTATAGCTACTTAGTAGTATAGCGAGGAGAATATAAACTAGTATAGGATACCTATAGAGGAGTACTAGGTAGATAATAAGGTCTAGCTTTTAATAGCTAATTATAAGAGCCCTCGGCTTAGTAAGAAGCTATTATAATTATATTATAAATATATTATAGTTAGAGTCCTAAGCTTATATATTATTAAGTAAGACGTGCTTAGTAATATCTACCTAAGGTTCTATATAGACCTCCTCTAGAGGGTACTAGAGGACCCCTTACCTATATAAATAAGGATAGACCCCTAGCTACTACTAATTATAACTAATAATAGCGGATTTAAGTAGTATATAGAGGAGATATATATAGTATAATAAAAAGTAGTTAGGCGAGGGTAGAGATACGAGGTCCTAGTTAAGTAAGAGGGGTATATAAAGCCTACCTAGGAGCTTATAAAAGCTATTATAGAGACTACTATAGTAAATAGGTATAAAGCCCTATATAGACTAGTTATAGATAATAATAATAACCTAGCTTACGCCTAGGGGGGAGCTAGCTAGGAGGGGGGATAGTATTATAAGCTACGCCTAGGTTAAGCCTACCTAGGCTTCTACCTAGGTTTACTACCTTAAGGAGCTACTTAGGGCTTACCTAGGGCCTACCTAGTTATTTCCTATAGACTAGTGAAATCTCTACTAGAGAGGAAAACTTCCCCTTTTTCCTCTTTAGCTTAAATAAATAGTATTATAGCGACCTTATATTAAATAAACTCGGGTCTAACCCCTCGTAATAACTAGAATATAATAATAATAAAGAGGGGTTAGAATACTATCGCGCTATTAGATCTAGATCTAGTAGAATATATTCTAAGTTATCTAGGCTACGCCCTAAAGCTCCTAAGGGACCTAAAAAATGTTAATATATAGCAACCTATTAGCAAATTAGTAGAGACTTATAGTAGTATATTTCTTCTTATTCAAGTCGTAATAGACGTACTTCTATATATACTCGCTATATATATAGCAAAGGTAGATAATATCCTAATATATTTTATAAAGATAGCTAAGGTAAGGATAGCTATTATTAGTATTACTAGTAAGATTACTAGAAAGGATCTTAGGATTATAGAGGTATTTTATAAGAACTATGCCTATATATATAATATAAGATATTATAGAGAACTATTAGTAAGAGGCTAGAAAGGGATATAAATAAGATTAGAAGAAAAAGAGAGAGAACTTAGTAATTATAATAAAGGCTTATAAAATAGGCGCTAAAATAGGAGAGGTAGCTATATTAAAAAGGATTATAAAGCCCTGCTCGCAGCAGAGCTTCTTATGCTTCTAGCTATAAGAACCTCTTAGGAAAGACCTCTTTAGTTAAGGAGTTACCTCTTATATAGTAGCATTTACCTTTAGTACCTTACTAGAAGGTCGACCTTTTAGGTTAAGAAGTTATCTTATATAGTAGCTTATATAGCACCTTACTAGAAGGTTTAGCGAGGGTATTTCTAGGCTATAAGAGCCATAGTAGCCCGTTTAGCTCTAATATAATTAGCCCTAGTGCGGCGCGCGTCCGACTTTATATAGTAATATTTATAGGGTTTGCTTACGAGTAGTAGGAACGTATAGGGTTCTTATATTATTTTCCTTAACTAGTAGAGGGTATAGATTAAAATACCTATATAGTATTTCCCGAATTATACCTGCGAACTAGGTGAATTTGTTATAGTCTTTTTGCGAAGGGGCTGCGGCGTAATTCCGAGCTCAAGGATTATAAAGAGGAGAAATTCTAACTAGGTTAGAGACCTTAAAAAGAAGACGCCCTTTTATATTTTAAGTTACTAGGTAATAAAGCTAAATAATTATTAGTTATATATTACTAAATAATTATATAACTATTAGTAACTAATTAAAAATAATAATAATAATTAAAACTTTAAAATACCTATAACGCGCTAGGAAAACGAAAATACGTTATTTACTATAACTACTTAGATCTAGCGCAGAGGGTAAGAGTAAATAATATAATAAAAGCGTAGAGACGCCGCCCTATAGTTAGTAATAATATCTATAATAATATAGAGCTATATTACCCTACTAGTATACCTTAGGGACTAAGGCTTTAGAGGGGGGGGTAATTATAAGAAATAATAGCAGGTATAGGGTATAGAGCTAACGCTATTAGCAAAATATTAGCGAATTAGTAGTAAATATGCATACCCTTAAGAAAACTCTATAAGCTAGAGACCTAGAAGGTTAAGTAATAGTTTAATATAACTACGTATACCTACGTTTTAGTATTCTAGCCCTTCCTAGTTTAGGCCTATAGCTATACTCTTATAATCCTACTTCTTATAAGCCCTCTTATATTATCTATTAAACTTATAAATAGCCTCTTACGCGTTTACTAAGTTCTCTATAGGCTCTTATATATTATATTCTATAAGCTATCCTATTAACTTAACTAAGTATTATATATTATTACTAACGCTTTATTATATAATAATCTCTTTTACCTCCTATTCCTCTAGCTTATCCTTAAGCTCTAGGTATATAAGCAAGCCCTTATTACTTACTTAGTAATTATCTTATAGCTCTAGTAAGATAACGAAGAATATATTATATATCCTTTAGTATTATAATAATAAATAAACTCTATATACTTATATACTAACTAGTTTTATAATAGCTACTTATATAAACCTAGGCGCTAGTTTTTTATTCTTAAACTAGAAGTTCTTTATTAATAGCCTAACGACTTATCCCTAATAGTAAGTCTATTCCTAATACCTTGCGTTATAATATTTAGCTTATACCTTAGTAACTTTCTATTACTATTCCTAGGCCCTCTTATAAAGCCTTAAAATATATTTAATTCGCTCCCTTATACTCTATACTATAACCCTATTCGTAGGGGTTATATATTCTATATAACGCGGATAGTAGCTATATAAGGCTTTTATTAGTAAGTAGCTAGTAGTAATATAGTAACTATTATTATATATAAACTTAGCCTCGGGTAACTAGATAGCTTATTCTTATAATAAGTCGCTAGTATATACTTATAAGTACTTTTCTAATATCTAGTATATCCTTTTAAACTACTTATTAGTCTAGAGGTAATATATAGTAAAGAGGTAGTACTTAATAGCCCTCTCTCTTATAAATTCCTCTTAAAATTAGCTAGTAAGGAGCTTATCTTAGTTATTAATAATACCCTCTAGGGTGCTAAAATAGCACTTAACCTATTTATAAATAATCCGCACTAACTTAGTAGCTATTAGCTGCTTTATTATTAGAATAAATATAATAAACTTAGTTATTTAGTATATAATAACGAGAACTACGTTATACTCCCTACCTTAATACTAATAGCTTAGTAGTAGTCTAGTAATAAAGTCTATACTAATTTCCTAAAATAGGTGCGCTAGTAGGGGTAGTAAGTATAACTTTTTATAGGGTTTATACCTCGGAACCCGGATCCCTTAGTATATATAGTACCCTATAACGTAATTATATACGTCTATAGCTAAGTTTAGCTAATAGAACTTCCTTAAGATTAACTTAGTAATCTTATTTACCCCTATATAACCCGCCCTATAGTTATTATAATATTAGCAAAGGATTTTAAGTCTTAGGGACCTCTCTTATAATATCTCTAACCTTCCCTTATAGAATAAGGTTCTATAGCTATTAATTATATAGCCCCTATAATCGCTAGCTAGTCTATATACCCTCTCTAATTAGGTCTAGTAGTATAAGTTATTAGCCTATAGTCTATAGATAAGACTTTCTATTACTTTAGAGGGTTACTAACTATATACTATTTTACTTATTATAAGCTCCCTTATAACTTAGTATAGGATATACTACTACGCTATAATAACCCTAGCTCTAAGTAAGTCCTCTAAGTTAATAACCTCTTACTAAGCGTTCTCTATATCTTCCCTTGCTCTTTAGCGTTAGGTTATTATAGCTATTATAATTATAATAGTATTAATATACTATAGAGCGCTATACTAACTAGAGACCGAGGCGTCTCTATCTCTAGAGCTATCTATCTAGAAGGGGTATTATTTTATACTAGCCCTTATAATATTAATAAATACTTTTAAGGTCTCTATATTACCTTATAAAGTAGTAATACTTATCTAGAGGTCTACTAATAGGTTACTAATAAACCCTAATTTCCTTACTAAGGTTAGGAGTATATTATTATATTTTACCTCCTCTTCTATATAATCTAGCCTTTTATATAGCTTATTTACTAGGTTTATAACCCTTAATTTATACTCTAGGTTAAAGTTAAATACTAAGAGTTTATATACCTATTTAGTAAGCTTTCCCTAAAGGTCCCGCGCTAACGCGCTAATAACTCCCTTTAGCACCTAGTAATCTATTAGGACTATAAACTTCTTTAATATACCCTAAAAGTAATAAGCCTAGTAGTCTAGGCTTTTAATTATAATAAGAAGCTCTTATTGGCTTACTCCCTAATACTACTTAATATTACTAAGCTTTTATAAATAGTAAATAACTAGTTACTACTAGCTATTAATATATTATAATAGAATACTAGATATAGCTTTTATAAAAGTATCTATTTTAACCCTTTTTTTATAAGTTAGGTCTTAATATTAGAGAATAGTTACTAAGTAGAAAGTAGCTTAAAGCTATTTAAAAGCTTATTAGGCTTCTTCTAGCTAGTAAAATTCGCTTCCCTTCTTACTATTCTTATTACCCTTTAGTAGGGATATTATAAGAGCTATAATACCTAAATAGCTTATAATAAACTTATACTAGAAATTATATAATCCTAGGAAGACTTAGATCTCCTTATATATCTTAAGTAGCTTCTATTTAATAATAGCTTAGATATAGGTTTAGTCTATTAATATACCTTTAGGTATAATAATATACCCTAGGAACTCTATTTATTATTAGTAGAACCTATACTTACTAAGCTTAGTATATAGCGCTTATTAGTAAAGCCTATAGAGTACTTAGTAAAGGTCTTTTAAATATTACTCTCTTATCTTAGAGTAGATTATAATATTATTTATATAAGTAATATAATAGGTATCTAATAGCTTAGTAAGCGCTTAGTAAATATATACCTAGAACGTTACTAGGGTATTTATAAGTCTAAATAGTATAATAATATATTTAAAATACCTATAATAAGTTCTAAAAGCTATCTTCTAATAGTCTTCTAGCTTAATATAGATATAGTAATATATATCTTAAAGTTAATTTTTAAGATCTATTTCGCTCCCTAAAGCCTATTTAATAGCTTATTAATAAGGGGGAGTAAATATTAGTTCTTTAGTATTACCTTATTAAAGCTTTAATAATTTATATAAAAGTATAAGGATCTATCCTTCTTAAGTATAAAGAGAATAAGGGCGCCCGCCTTACTTATTAAGAGTTAAATCCGCTTTATTACTTAGTTATTAGTAATATATTAATAGAGCTCCTCTAGCTAGTACTTATTTAATAAGTAGATAGGCCTATATAGAGGTTTCTTCCCCTTAACTAAGTTAATAATATATTCTATACCCTCTAGAGCTAGATATTCCTTTACTAACTACTTATTAAATATTACTTATTTATTAAGTAGCTCTAATAGTAATTTTATTTTACCCTCTAAAGTATCTTCTTCGCCTAAGACCTCTATTAGTAGCTTATAGGGGATAGTATTCCCTAATATATATATAATATAAACTCTCTAGCTATTCTTAATTACCTCTTATATAAATACTAATAGCTTAGTAATACTAAGGCGCTTATATCCCTAGGTATTTATCTAAGTATTAATTATAATACCCTCCTTTCTTATAGAGTATTATAATAGGAGGAGATCCCCTGCTCTTTTAAAGTAAGGAGCTTTAGTAAAAAGTCGCTATATCTTCCTTAATTACCCCCTTAAGTTAATAAGGAAGAAGGTTAACTAGTATATATTCTAGCTTATTATAAGGGACCTATTAAACCCTTCTAATATAAGGGTGCGCGCTACTATAAGTTATAGTTATAGGGATTTTACTAGTTAACTACTAATAATATTAACTTAGGAATAGGAATCTATATCTACTACTACTTCTTATTTAGTAACGTTTTAAAGAATAATTACTTATCCCTTTATAGTATCTCCTCTTAGGAAGGTATCTAGTTTTAATATAAGTCTAGGGGTTATTAGTATAATCCCCTAGCTTACTCGTTTTCTAATAGGTTAAGTTCCTTAACCTCCCTTATAAATTAGATTATATTAACCCTTGCTTTCTTAGTAAATAATTAGTATCTTACTAGTATTTTATTTATACTTTATTATTTATTTAAGTAGTTTACCCTCTTATACCCTTTCCTCTTATAGCTAAAGTATACTAAGGGGTTAGACGTCGTAGGTTATATATTAGGACTAAATATAAGCTAGCTCCTATTAGATCCCTATAACGTGCTACTAATTAGTTAGTAAGGTATTAAGCTCTAGGAACCTTACATAATCCTATAGCTAGAGCCCTACTAGCCCCCCTTTTAGCTCGCTCTTACTATAGGGGGGACCCTTAGTATATACTTTTTACTTATATATTACTTCCTACTTTTGCTCTATAGGGTCTTACTACTTTATTAGTAATATATCTCCTATAAGCATTCTACTTCTATAGCTATATCCCTTAGTTTCTATATTTTAACTTTCTAATATTTAAGCTCTTTATATAAAAAAGAGGCTAGTTAGAAGTATAATATATAAGCCTTATCTTTACTATCTTCTATACTAACTATACCTAAATTTTAATATATTACTAACTATTTAGTAAAAAACTATATTAATAACTATATCTCTTTTTACCTTATTATATCTAGCTTTTTATAATACCTCTACTCCTAAAGCTCTAGGTTAATATATTATTAGTAAATAAATACTATAAAGTTAGCTTAAGCTAGGTCTCCTTCTAGCCTAGCCCTATAGTATTACTACTAGGTCTATAAGGATAAGCTTATTTTTATAAGTACCTATTAGATCTATTACTCTAGCGTACTACTAGTATATAGTTAGTATCCGTTTTTAACTACCTAGATCTAGTTACTAACCTAGTTTATAATAAAGTCCTTACTTATAATATAGTAGTTATATATAGGGGGTTTCTTATATTCTCTCTATAAGTACCTTATTACTAGGTAGTTAGTAAGTTCCTATAGTAAGGTAGTAATTTATTTCTTATACTACTACTATTATAAATATATCTACTCTATAAAGCTCTCTTACTATCTCTATAGTAATCCTATTACTTAGGTAAGGATACTTAAGACGCTAGCTTCTTAGGGGGTCTTAGGCGGGGTGCCCTATTAGCTATTACTTACTATTTATTTACTAAGTAAGGGTTAGTCTGCTTACTCTAGCGCTACCTAGGACTAGGCCTACCCCCTCGGGGTTATTTCTCCTGCTATATTATTACTAGGGTTATCTATTCCCTTACTATAGTATTTATACTATATTCCTTATATCTTAGGGCTTAATAAGTAACCTATATTATACTAGCTAAGACCTTATTAGTTATATTCTATATACCTAGCCCGGAGTTCGTTATAATTAAACTCTATTACTAATTTATTAGTATATTATTACTAGTTTATTTTAAATATTCTAACTAGCGCTAGTTTCTTAAATCGAGGTAGAAGTAATAGAGTTATAAGAGTATAGCTATAGGCCTAGGCCTCTGGCCACTGCATAGTGATTTTACCTGCTTAAGTGCAATAGACCTTCTAACTCCGCGCCTCCTAATAATATATAGCCTTTAGTCACGTGATCCTTTCCTAACTATAGCTATACTTATACGTGCCTGTTATACTAGATAGCCTCACGATCTTTAACTTTATATTAATAATAACGTAGTTTTTAATTATTTAATAGACTACGAAACTATTAACTTTTCCTCTTATATACTACCCGCGCTACTATTAAATACTACCTCTATTACCGCTTTATCCGCTAGAAGTCGTTACTATCTTTACTATATTATTATTAGTAACGCTCTCTCTATTAGTTAGTATAAGCCGTACTTACTAACATTTAAGCCCTAAGGGGCCTAGGCTACCTCTACTTTAATAATATAGAGGACCTACTTAAAGAAGGGCTACTCTATAGGGTATATAATAACCTACCTAGCTTCTACTACTAAGTCTACTTACTTAGCTATAATATAATAGCGAGTATCCCCTCTAGGGGTATTAATAAGAGCCCTCTTAAGAGCTATATTAATAATATACTCTCTATATATAATAGAGTAGTTAAAAAAGGAGCGGGTTTTATTAATTATATTAATACTAAACTCTCTAGCGAGCTCTCGCGCGTTATTAGTATTAAAGGGCGTACCTCGCGCGGGCTTAGCGTTTTTATATATAGGGTCTAGTGCTAATATAGTTAAGGATTTATTATAAGTTAGATAAAGATAAGGAAGAGGGAGAGGTATAAGGCCCTGCTTATAGTAATAGAGCTTCTTATACTTCTAGCTATAAGAACCTCTTAGGAAAGACCTCTTTAGTTAAGGAGTTACCTCTTATATAGTAGCGTTTATAGTACCTTACTAGAAGGTCGACCTTTTAGGTTAAGGAGTTATCTTATATAATAGCTTTTATAGCACCTTTAGCACCTTACTCGAAGGTCGACCTTTTAAGTTAAGGAGTTATCTTATATAGTAGCTTTACTATAAGAGCCTTAGTAGCCCGTTTAGCTCTAATATAATTAGCCCTAGTATAGCGCGCGTCCGACTCTATAATATTTAGAGGGTTTGCTTATAAGTAGTAGGAACGTATAGGGTTCTTATATTATTTTCCTTAACTAGTAGAGGGTATAGGTTAAAATACCTATATAGTATTTCCCGAATTATACTTGCGAACTAGGTAAATTTATTATAGTCTTTTTGCGAAGGGGCTGCGGCGTAATTCCGAGCTTAATAGCTATAGGCCTAAACTAGGAAGGGCTAGAATATTAAAATATAGGTATATATAGTTATATTAAACTATTACTTAACCTTCTAAGTCTCTAGCTTATAGAGTTTTCTTAAGGGTATAGATATTTACTGCTAATTCGCCGACGTTTTGCTAATAGCGTGGCTCTGCACTCTGCACCCGCTATGAATCCTTATAAGTAACCTCTAGAGCTACTCCTCTCTTTTAATTTATATCCTAGAGTATAATAAATTAGACCTAGCTATTAAGATACCTAATCTAATAGCTAGACTTATTAGTATTCTAGATCTTAGAGCCTCTAATATTATATAAGTTAATATAGGTCTTAAGCTAATAAAGGAAGTCCTAAATTAGGGCTAGGTCTAACTCTACTCCTTTCTAACAAAGCTTAACTAGCTTAATAAAGCTAGACTTGTTAAGCTCTAGATAATCCTAGAGCTAAGTAGATATAAACCCTTTAATACTAGCTTTTAGCCCTAGGTTACCTAGAGACTATTTATAATCTTTTTAATAATACCTAGGGTTACTAGGAAGCTAGTATTTAAAAGCTAGATTATAAAGGCCTTAAGAGTAGTATCTTTAGCTAATATTAATAACTAGGGCTAATTATTAGGTCTTATAATACTCTACCTAGCCTTAAGATACTTAATATACTTTATAACGCTAGTATAAGAGACCTTATACTAGGTAGTAATAAACTATATACTCTTAATAGCGCTAAACTTATAATCCTAAGAGATACTAGCGCAGTCCTATTATTACTATATATATAGAGTAACTATAGCTTTCTAAGTAGGGCTTAAACTTATAGGATTTAAGAGAGTTATTATAATAAGTATATATAAGAAAGGATAATTTAAAATATAATAAAATAGTATTATATAATAGTCTTAAAAGTATAATTTCTAAGTAGGAAAAGTCTAAAAACGTAACTAGTAGCGGACTTAGCGTAGAAACGACTTTTTAGCGTAGTCGAGGGTTTTTTACCCCCCTATATAAGTAGGGGGTATAAACGCGAGCCCGCGACGCCCCACACCCCTGGGTACCTATTAAGCTATCTGTTTTATAACTATTTTCTAGATTAGACCCTAGAGAAGTAGAGATTCTTAACTATTTAATTATATTATAAATATAAAGGAATACTAACTTAAATATTCTTAAATAGCGATAAATTTAAGTAGAATTCCTAGTAAAATCCCTCAAATTTATTATATTTATATATTTCCTCTACTCTAAGTAAAACCCTTACTTTAAAAGGTATAGTAGCTACTAGCGCTACGCTAGTACGTAAGGTTTCTAGGATATATTTATTCTAAGCTAATAGGATTATAATATTACTTAGTACTAATTTTCTTACTCCTATTTAATTTTAAATACTTATAGAACTTTATATTAATTTCTCTTTTTTTCCTTATATATACTAATTATAACTATAGTGCTTATCCTATTATACCCTATTAATAGTAGCTAAATATTACTTATATTAATTTATTCTTATCCTCCTAGATTTATAACTTATATATAGTTCTAATATAACTTATAATAAGCTAACCCCCTAGCTTAGTATAAGGCCTAACTTATCTACCCTATTAGTACCCCTAGTCTCTAGGAGATTAATCCCCTTAAGATAAACCTATTTAGTAAGATATATTAATACTAGTATAATAGAACTAAATTATATTATAATTATATTAATATTAATATTATACTCTAATGGAAATACTAGATTATACTCTTCCCTAGTAAATACTTCTATTACTAGGACTATAATTATAATAGATTTTTTCCAAACCTTTACCTTTATCTAGTAAAAAATATCTCTTTAACTTATTTTAAATATAGCTCTAATATAATTAGATTAGCTTCTTTTTAAGGATATATAAGCCCTTACTTATTATATTTATAAAATCTTTAGTAAGAAAGAGAATAGCTTTAAGGTTTCTATTAATTCTAAGGCTAACTAGAAGGGTTATAATAGCTAAGCTTCTAATACTACTAAAATAGAGTTTAATAATATATTAATTATAGCTTAAATATATTTTAATTACTAACTAGACTTATAGATTTCTTTAATAGATAATTTACTTAAAGCTAGGTTAATACGAGGGGTTAGACCCGAGTTTATTTAATAAGAGGTCGCTATAATACTATTTATTTAAGCTAAAGAGGAAAAGGGGAAGTTTTCCTCTCTAGTAGAGATTCTACTAGTTTATAGGGAATAACTAGGTAAGCCCTAGGTAGGCCCTAGGTAGCTCCTTAAGGTAATAAACCTAAGTAAAAGCCTAGGTAGGCTTAACCTAGGTATAGCTTATAATACTATCCCCCCTCCTAGCTAGTCCCCCCCTAGGTATAGGCTAGGTTATTATTATTATCTATAACTAGTTTATATAGGGCTTTATACCTATCTACTATAGCGGTCTCTATAATAACCTCTATAAGCTCCTAAGTAGGCTCTATATACCCCTCCTACCTAATTAGGACCTCGCGCCTCTACTCTCGCCTAACTACCTTCTATTATATTATATATATCTCCTCTATATATTACTCGAATTTGCTATTATTAGCTTTAATTAGTAATAGCTAGGGGTTTATCTTTATCTATATAAGTAAGGGGTCCTCTAGTACCCTCTAGAGGAGGTCTATATAAAACCTTAAGTAGATATTACTAGGTATATCTAACTTAATAATATATAGGCTTAGGACTCTAATTATAATATATTTATAATATAACTATAATAGTTTCTTACTAGGCCTAAGGCTTTTATAATTAGCTCTTAAAAGCTAAACCTTATTACCTACTTAATACTCCTCTATAAATATCCTATATTAGTTTATATTCTCCTCGCTATACTATTAGGTAACTATAATACTTATTTAAAGGCCTCTGGCCACTGCATAGTGATTTTACCTGCTCAAGTGCAACAGACCTTCTAACTCCGCGCCTCCTGACAATACACAGGTTAAGGAGTCACCTCTCGTATAGTAGCGTTCGCAGCACCTTGCTAGAAGGTCGACCTTTTAGGTTGAGGAGTTATCTCGTATAGTGGCTTTCGCAGCACCTTCAGCACCTTGCTCGAAGGTCGACCTTTTGGGTTGAGGAGTTATCTCATCGGCCCCGGTGCGGCGCGCGTCCGACTCTATAATATTTAGAGGGTTTGCTTGCGAGTAGTAGGAACGTATAGGGTTCCTATATTATTTTCCTTAACTAGTAGAGGGTATAGGTTAAAATACCTATATAGTGTTTCCCGAATTATACCTGCGAACTAGGTGAATTTGTTATAGTCTTTTTGCGAAGGGGCTGCGGCGTAATTCCGAGCTTAATACTTATTTAAACGAAGTCTACTACCTCTTATAGTTTTATTACTAGGAGGGTAGCTACTATATCCCTAGAGGGGGCTTCTTCTATTATATTATTTACTATAAGTATAGGGTTAGTATAGTACCTATATTTTAAAAAGAATAGCAAGAGCCTAGTTATATTACTAACCCTATTATAGAGTACTAGCTAGGTAATAGGTAGGAGCTACCCCTAGGTATCCTATACCTAGGTTATAAATACCTATAGAATAGCTTATATCTCCTAGTTCTACCTCTTAATACTACTATTAGTCTATAGGTAATATATAATACTTAATAGCCTCCTTATATTAGTAAGGTAGTAGAATTTAGCCTAGAAGTAGCTTACCTAGTTAAACCCTTAATTACTAATAATATTATATAAGAACTTATAAAACTAGAAGTAGGAGGTAAGGAACTAGTAGATATAAGCTTCTACTTCTATAGTACTTATTTCCTCTAATATTACTAACTTACCTAGCTTATCTACTATAACTTATAAATATTAGCTAGTATTATCTTTTATAAGTAGTAAGTTTATAATAAAGTCTATTAAGAGGTCTAAATATAACTAGGTAGGTACTAGTAGGGGCTTTAGGAAGCCCCTCTTAGCTTACCTCTAGATATATATCCCTCTATAAATATTATAGTTCTTAGTAAATCTCTATACTATTTATAATTATCCTAGCTAATAGAACTACTAGCTTATTATTTCTAATATATTATTATAGCCTAGGTAGGTAGTTATACTTAAGTTATAGCTCTATTAAATAATCTTTATATAGAGCTCCTCTAGTAGGTTATTATTATTCTCCCTACTAGGTACCTATAGCCTCCCCCTAAATATTAGTCTCCTCTAATTATTAATATTATACTTATTAATTTAAACCTTAGCTTTTATATCTAATAGGAAGCTCTAAAGCTAGTAAGTAATTATATAGTATATAGCTTTATATATTATATCTTTCTTTATAGTTTCTAGCTATAGCGCTTATAGTTTAGAGTTAGTATTAAAGACTATAATATCTAGGATATTAATATAGCCCTTCTAACCTCTCCTTACTAAGGGGCTAACTATAAGGTCCCTATAGGGGTAAGCGCGGTTTAGTATTAGCTATAAGACCCTCCCCTACTTCTACTTATTATCTTACTCTTATAATATATAATATTCCCTCTAAGAGAGGGTATTAGGGGCTATTACTTCCTTACTAAGGTAGTATTTAATAGTAAAATTATATTAATATAGCTCCTCTACTTACTAGCTCTAGCGCTCTATAAGCTATTACTTCTTTATAAAGTATTTAAGCCCCTAGTAATTAGTTAGTACCTTAAAAGTAGTTATATTATATAGCTCTGCTCTTTATATATATAAATAAGGAAAGACTACTAGGAGCTCCTTATTATAAATAGGGTAGTTATACTTTATAAATAAGAGCTTTTATAAGTAGAATACTATTAAATACTAAGTACTCTCGAGGTTAACTTATAAGAGCACCTCTCTTAATATAAATCCTAAATAATTAGTTTTAATAATAATCTTATCCTCTAGATTAAACTAATAGAGTATTAGCTAGATATTAAAAAGCTATTTAAGTTATAAGAAGGCTTATTCTTAATTATCTCCCTATTAGAATATTATATTCTTCCTAGTAAGTAATATAAATAATTTAATAATATCCCTATATTCTAATATAAATATACTATAATAGTTTATAAACCCTAGGAAGCTCTAGACCCCTTTTAGGGAGGTAGGGGGTAATTACTTAGTAATTACTTAGAGTTTCTTAGGGTTATAAGAGAGACCCTCTCTTATTATTATAATAAACTTTATATATTTAACCCTCTTAACTAAGAACTTATACTTTATAGGGTTAAGGTTTAGGCCTAGATCTACTAGCCTCTAGAGGACCTCCTAGACCTTCTTTTTATAGTCTTTTCTTATTTTATTAGAGTAAATTAATATATTATTTATATAAGTAATAATAAAGTTATTAAAGAAGTCTTATAAGGTGCTATTAATATATTACTAGAAGCTAGTAGGGGTATTAATTAGGCTAAATAAGTAGATTACTTACTTAAATAACTTATACTAAGTATAAAATATAGTTCTCTCTTAGTACTCCTCTATTACTTTTAACTTATAAAAAGCTATTACTATATCTAGCTTAATATATTACTTAGCTATACTTACCTAATATAGTATTTTAGAGATTAGTAAGAGGTAGTAGTAATCTTTCTTTATAATTATATTAAAAGCCCTATAGTTAATATAGAAGTAAATTCCCCTACCTAGCTTCCTTATAAAGAGTACTAATATCCTAGTAGGTAAGCTACTAGCTTTAATAAACCCCTTATTTAGGAGGTCTTATAAGGTCTTATTTAATACTAGTAGCTCTTCTCTTAATATACTATAGAGGGGGCCCTAGGGGAGTAGTAACTCCCTCTTATTAGGTTCTAATATAAAGTTAATTTAGTAGTTTACTCCTAGTTACTTAGGGGGTAATAAGTAAGCCTTATTAGAGTTAAATAAGTTAAAAAACTCCCTTAAGACCTAGTTTTATAAATAGTATTATTAATCCTCTTTTAGTCTTAGGTTTAAAGCTTTCTTAATATTAGCTAAGCTAATAGCTTATATTAGTACCTCTTTAATACCCTCCTAGTACTTACTTTATTATCTTACTAAGTATTAGTAGATTATAGAGAATAAGGGTATATTAAGGAACTTTATAGCCCTTATTTCTTTTATAAGGGGGGTTTCTTTTTAATTCATTAAATATAGCCTAACTTATCCCCTCTTATAATATACTTAGTAAGCTATAGTATTATAAATAACTTAGCTTTATTCTATCTAAGGGCGCCCTAAGAGGATATTAAGATCTAGGCTATTAACTATATATATAAAAATATACTAGGTATAGCTACTTATTTCTAGGTTAAATACTACTATACTTAGTATATTACCTAGTAATAGTTTACTAAGTATATACCTTCTTATAAATTAGTATCTCTTCTTAATATATAGAAGGTAGAGGTATTAGGCTAGGGAAAAGTTAATTATTATATAAGTATTACTCCTAGTATTTACTAGGATATAAGCTAGATATCCTCTATTAACTCTAACTTAAATAATAATAAGCTTATTATTAGCTAGTTATTCTTATTTATATTCTTTCTAACTTAATATCCCCTCTTTAGTAAGCTCTAGGGTATAATTTCGCTCTAGAGTTAGTCTTTTCCTAACTTTTTATTTTCTTTTAAGGAATTAGTTATTACTTAGTAGTTATTTATAACCTTATAGTATATTATTTCTTCTTTTAAGGTTTTTACTTTTATAACCCTAGGTAGCTAGTCCTCCTTATTAGAGTAGTACTAAGTAATATAACCTCTAGCTCTATAAGTATAATAAGTATAGGGGTTCCTTATACCCTTCTAAAGTTATTAGTATTATACTAAGGAGGTACCTAAGGAGGATCTAGAGTTTTAATAGTTATAGCGTCTTACTTCCTTAACTTATAAGATATATATAGCTCTAGTTATATAAGTATTCCCTTTAGTATCCTTAGTAATAGGTCTCTAGTAAGTTACTAAGTAGTTATTAGTAACCTTTTAGCGCTCTACTTTCTATATAATACTCTAGACCTTTAAGAGCTAGCTACTATAATTAGCTAGTAAGTTAATAGTAATTAACTAATCCCTTAGCTTAGGGGTAAGGGAGGCCTCTAAAAATAAGATCTAGACTTAGCTAAGCTAGTTTATTAAGCTCGGAATTACGCCGTAGCCCCTTTGCAAAAAGACTATAACAAATTCACCTAGTTCGCAGGCATAATTCGGGAAATACTATATAGGTATTTAACCTATACCCTCTACTAGTTAAGGAAAATAATATAGGAACCCTATATATTCCTACTACTCGTAAGTAAACCCTCGTATAAAGTTAGATACGCGCTATACTAGGGCTAATTATATTAGAGCTAAATAGGCTACTAAGGCTCTTATAGTAACGCCCTCGCTAAACCTTCTAGTAAGGTAAAAGCTACTATACGAGATAACTCCTTAACCTAAAAAGTTAACCTTCTAGCAAGGTGCTAAAGGTATTATAAATACTACTATATAAGAGGTAACTCCTTAACTAGAGAGGTCTTTCCTAAGAGGTTCTTATAGCTAGAAGCATAAGAAGCTCTATTACTATAAGCAGGGCCTTATATCTCTCCCTTATCCTTATTCTTATCCCTTAACTATATTAGTACTAGACCCTATATATAAATATACTAAGCCTAAGCGAGGTATACCCTTTAGTATAAATAATATAGAGGGGATTATTAGAGAGTTTAGCTTTAATATAATTAATAAAAGGCCTCTAGCCACTGCATAGTGATTTTACCTGCTCAAGTGCAACAGACCTTCTAACTCCGCGCCTCCTAACAATACATAGCCTTCGGTTACGTAATTATAACCTAATAACCTCCTAAGTTGCCGACTACCTCTCCTAACCATAGCTGCACTTATACGTGCCTATAGCCTCACGATCTTTAACTTCATATCGATAACAACGTGGTTTTTAATTATTCAATAGACTACGAAACTATTGACTTTTCCTCTTGCGCACTACCCGCGCTGCTAATACCGCCTCTATTACTGCTTCGTCTACTAGAAGTCGTTACTATCTTTATAGTCCTCTTGTTCGATCGGGTTAGCTAACGCCTTTGTAACTATGCTATCGTTAGCAACGCTCTCTCTATATTAAAGCAGTTAGTATAAGCTATACTTACCGACGTTCCCCTAAGGGGCCTAGGCCGCCTCTACCTTAATAGTATAGAGGACCTACTCGAAGAAGGGCTACTCTATAGGGTATATAATAACCCGCCTAGCTTCTACTACTAAGTCCGCTTACTTAGCTATAATATAATAATAAGTATCCCCTCTAGGGGTATTAATAAGAGCCCTCTTAAGG
>JAVHLU010001890.1:0-23957 GCA_036785755.1 Colletotrichum ledebouriae
CCCCCGGCCCACCCGCAACAACCATCGGCGGGCCGCCATGGACGTCTCCGAGTACCACCGTCCGCTCCCCGGCCCAGCCAGTCCGGCCGCTGCCGACGCCCATCGGTCACCCTCGGCCGCGTCGGTTTCAAGCCCACGCGGCGGCGGTGGCGGAGGAGGAGGAGGCGGAGGCAGCATCGGCGACGCGCGGAAAAGAAGCTTCAGCTCGGTCGACCAGCAGTCTCCCCTCTCCGACGAGCTCCAGCCGTTCTCCGGCTCTGCCGCCGCCAATCGCCGCAAATCTCAGAAAGTCAGCCGCGCTTGCGACTTTTGCAAACAGCGCAAGGCCAAGTGCAGCGGCACGATTCCCTGCGACAAGTGCACTCGCAAGGGTCTCACCTGCGTCTACGATGCAAAGTACTCACGCGGGAGACCCCCAACGCCGCCCCCGTCGGCCGTCTGGTCTGCGACGACCTCGACTGCTGGTGCGTCGTCTCGCCCGCGGCCTGCCTCCGGCTCCGAAGAAGAGCCCCCCCCCCCTCCTCCTCCCCCTCATCCTGCCGTCATGTATCAGACGACAGAGACTGGCGGAAGGACCATCTCTGCGCCAATCTCGTCGGTCCAGCCGCCGCCGTCGTCGTCAACGCTGCGCGGACAGGTTCGCGACAGCCAGGGCCCGGCGTCGAGGGCCTCGCCCGAGCTGGGCATGGCGGAAATCCAGGGCCAGGTCTTTGACCCGACCTCGGGCGTCACCTTCCTGCATCGGGCCTGGAAGCGGCTGTCCAAGCACGACAGCAACATCGTGCCGGACGACCTCAACGCCTCGACGGACAGCCAACCACTAATGCTGGCCGGTGACAAGCCCTTGCCCCCCATCACCGACGAAGACGTGGCCAGCTTCTCGCTGCCCGACTCCAGAGAGCTGAAGGAGCTGTTGGCCATGTACTTTGACGTCTGCATCGCCACGTACCGCGTGCTACATCGCCCTTCGGTGGAGACCTGGCTCGAGACGATGGTCGGCAATCTCGGGCAGGGCAAGCCCGTCTGGCGCGACGTCGGCCGCGCCAGAGCAGCCATAGTCCTCACCGCGCTCGCGGTCGCGACGGCTCACAGCGAAAAGTCAAAGGGCTTCCGCTCGCCCGAGGACGAGAGGCTCTCGCTGGCGCGGAGCGATCGCCTGTTCTGCGTCGCTCTGCAGCTGACGGAACGCGAGACCGGCCTTCCGCGCCTGGAATCCGCGCAGTCTCGTCTCATCCAGGTCCTCTACCTCCTCACCACCTCGCGCATGAACCGCGCGTGGTACACGTTTGGGAACTGCCTGCAAATCATCTCGGCGCTGGGGATGCATCGCAAAGCTGCCAAAAAGCGACACTTGACCGCGGGCAACTCGGACTACATCCAGGCGCAATGCCGGGTGCGGACGTTCTGGACGGCGTACGTCCTCGACAAGTATCTGGGCGTCATATTCGGCCGGCCGCGCCATTTCCACGACGACGACATCGACCAGGATTACCCGGACAGGATAGACGACGAGGACATGACGGCGCAGGGCCCCATGGAAAGGTTCGAGGAGCACTCTGATTGTCATATCGATGCTCTGATATGCCATGTCAAGTAAGTGTTCTGAGACCGCGTCACAATTTCTACCACTTCGTCCTCCTGACCCGAGATTCGAAAAAGGATCGCGCAAATCATCGGAAACACATCGCGAGAAGTGTACTCCATCAAGGCCATCTCGGAACAAGAACGAGTGGCCGCGGCACACCGGTTCAGCGAAAAGATGCACGAGTGGCGCGCGAGCCTGCCGCCGCACCTGGGCTCCATCCGGCCGTCCATGCTGATCCCCAGCTTCCGCCGCCAGGCGACGGTGCTGAAGCTGGCCTACTCGCACGCCATCATGCACGCCAACAGGCTGTTCCTCCTGGGCAACCTGAGCTCCGGCAGCGAGACGCAGATCCTGGAGTGCATCGGCGCGGCGAGGACGGTCCTGGAGACGGTCGACGGCATGGCCGCCGAGGGCCCCATCTTCCACGCCTTCTGGTGGACGCAGTACGTGACGTTCTGCGCCCTGCTGGTGACCTACGTCTGGGACATACAGCAGAAGCGTCGCGGCATCGTCCTCGAGGCCGAAGGGGACGCAAAACACGCAAAGCTGATGGGCCTGGCGGAGCGGTGTCAGACCCATCTCGCCCGCGCCACGGCGTCGAACTCGCCGAGCCGGAGATACGCCATCATCCTCGAGGAATTCAGGACGGAAGGCCTGGGGCAGATGGGACGGAAAAATAACGGAGGAGCAGGAGGAGGAGGGCCCTCGCAGTCCTCTCGAGCTACGGTGTCCAAAGCTGCTTCTGCTTCTGCTGCTGCTGCAGCCGCCGCCGCTGCCGCCGCCGCCACCGTCTCCGTAGACGCTCACGTACAACCCGCTCAACCGCAGGGAAACGGAACTGCCCATATTGGCGGATTCGACTTCAACTCCGCATACGCTGCCGGATCCAGCACCGTTGACCTCATGGGCCAGGGCGATGCGGAGTTCCTTGGCTCGAACCTGCTGGACGAATGGCAAACGACGGATTGGCTGGAGCTCGACTCGTCGGCGTTCGGCCCCTACTTGGACGTTGACACGGATCCATACGCCTGGATGCCGGATATAGGCGGATGAAGAGGACCAAAAAAAAAAAAAAAAGTCTAAATCTATATTCATTCAAAAAAATTCAATTACTTTTCTTCTATTTAAGCGGTGAACTTTGTCAAGTTCTCGGGCCCGGTCTCCCTGGCCACACGCTTGACCTCCTCGTCTCCCAGCTCTTGGAAAATGTCGAAACCCCATCTCGTCTGCCAGTTGAACCTCTTGTTCCTCTCGAGACCGTTCAGCTGCGCAAAGACGTCCGCGGGCAGCTCCTGGACGTTGAAGTTGGACTCTATCCGGCTGGGAGTGACGCTCTTGGGCAGGACCACGGTCCCGCGCTGCACGCCCCAGGAGGCGAGGAGCTGGCCGCCGTCGATGCCGAGCTTCCTGCTCAGCTCCCCGACGAGCGGGTCGTCCACCGTCCGCGGCTCGCCGGTCTGGTTGTTGCCCAGGGGCGAGTAGGCGGCCAGTTGGATGCCCTTGGACTTGCAGAACTCGAGCAGGGCGGGCTGCTGCAGGTAGGGGTGCGCCTCGATCTGGTTGACGGCGGGCACCGTCTTGGTCTTGGTGAGGAGGTCCTCGATGCGCTGCTGGGTGAAGTTGGAGACGCCGATGGCGCGCACCTTGCCCTTCTCAACCAGCTTCTCCATCGCCGCCCACGTTTCCGCGGGGTCGATGTCGGCCAGCTCAAAGACTCCGTCGGAGTCGATGGGGAACCACTTGTCCGAGGGCTTGAACGCGCTACATATGCCATGTCAGTAATGATTTTCTTCTTCTTCTTCTTCTTCTTCTTCTTCTTCTTCTTCTTCTTCTTCTTCTTTCTTGCACGGAAAACTGCCACACAACACGCAAAACTCACACTGGCCAGTGCATCAAGAACAAGTCGAGGTAGTCTGTCCCCAGGTCCTTCAGCGTCTTATCGACGCCCGACTCGACATCCTCGGCCTTGTGCTTGGTGTTCCAAAGCTTTCCCGTGAGGAAGATGTCGGACCGCGGCACGCCGCTCTTGCGAATGCCCTCGCCGACCTCGGCCTCATTGCGGTAGATGGCGGCGCAGTCGATGTGGCGGTAGCCGGCTCGCAGGGCCGTCTCGACGGCGCGCTCGACCTCGTGCGGCCCGGCTTGCCAGGTGCCGAATCCCACGGCGGGGATCTTTGCACCGGTGTTCAGGGTGAAGTGCGTTGCGAGAGGCATCTTTGTGTGTGATGTGAAGCGGTGCTGCAGGGATGCGCCTTATCCGACGTGTGGTTGCGCCGTGTAAGTTGGTTGTGACGAAGAGGGTAATTTGGGGTAACAACCAAGATGCAAGCAACAGCGACGTGCTATAACAGGTGACCTGATGAGCAGGAAAGGCGGACAATAAATTGGTTTCAGCCACTCTCGATTGATGGGTGAAGGCCCTCTTCTGTGGCTCTTCACGTCCTGCATCATCGCGGAGTGCTGTTCGTGAACGACGGATTCTTATCCGCGGGTCCACCACCATTCCGGCCATCCGTCCCGGAATCCGTCAGTTTCCGCTCGCGCTGCTCTGGAGAATCCGGCCGCCCCACTCCCAACTTCCGTGGAGAAACGGATTCATGCCCCCCCGCAGACGGAGACCCCTCCCTCCTCCACACTCGTCAACGTTGCCATCACCACCCCATCGGCAGGGGTCACCCATTAGATGGCGGGACGCGCATCGCCGGCCGTGGATCAATGGCCGACCTGATCCGCCCCCGGGGACCCGTCTCGAAACTCTCAAAAAGGTGGTGAGTACATCTTCGTGTCAAACCGCCGTCGTCTCCAGCCAGAATCAAATACCCAACCGTTTGGAAGCAGGCAAAGAGTAACTGTTGACGATACAGTGTACTCCCAACCCGCTCTCAACCTCTGGATGAACCGCATCCGACACCCGCCACCATGAGCCCTCCCTCAGTATACGGCCCCGCGACCGCGGAGCTCCCGGGCTCCTCCAGCCTGGACGCGAATCCCCTCGCCGGCGCGGCGGCGGCGGCAGCTGCTCCTGCTCCCGCGCCTGCGCAGGGCTGGGACGACGACGACAGCACCATCAAGACGGTCGACGACCTCGTCCGCCGCCGTGCGCGCGCCCACCCCGACCGGGTCATCGTCTCGTATCCCTCGTTCGGCATCAACTACGTCGACCACACGATGAGGCAACTGGATGTGTTTGCCTACCGCGTCGCCAAGCTCTACGAGCAGCGCATTCCCAGCCGCCTCACCTCCGACGAGAAACCGACGACGGTGGCTGTCCTCGGGCCCTCCAACTTTGACTACCTCGTCACAATGCTGGCTTTGACCAAGCTCGGTCACACGACGCTGTTCCTGTCCACGAGAATCTCACAAGAGGCCATCGAGTCTCTCGTCACCGCCACCGGTGCCAAGTACCTCCTGGCCGACAAGCGGTATCTTGAGACGGCCGAGGGCGCCAAGCAGACCCTGCCTCATCTCGATGTGTTCGAGATCGCCAACCAGTCGACCTTCGACTTCCCCATCGAGGTCCACGCGGACACTCGGCTGGATTACGGACGTGATCCGTCGGTCGAGACAAACAACCTCATCTACATCATCCACTCAAGTGGTAAGTAAAGTAGAACTCGTGAACATCGGTTTTCAACCAGCCTGCTAACTAAACTCACGCAGGATCGACCGGCTTGCCCAAGCCCATCTACCAGACGCAAAAGTCTGCGATTGCCAACTACTCCAGCAGTATGGACATGAAGGCCTTCATCACGTTGCCCCTGTACCACAACCACGGTATCTGCAACCTGTACCGCGCCATCTACTGCGGGAAGCCCATCCACCTGTACAACGCAGACCTTCCCCTGACCCGCGAGCACCTCACCGGCATCATGCGCAAGCACAACTTTGAGATTTTCTACGGCGTCCCCTACGCCCTGAAGCTGCTCGCCGAGACCGACGAGGGCATGGATCTCCTGCGCCAGCTGAAGATCGTCATGTACGGAGGCTCTGCCTGCCCCGACGACCTCGGAGACACCTTGGTCAACAACGGAGTCAACCTGGTTGGTCACTACGGAGCGTGAGTTGAGAGAGCCGTGTCCCAACTTTACCCCCCCCCCCCCCCCGGGAGGTATTAGTACTAACCATTGCGCAGAACCGAGGTCGGTCAGCTGATGACATCTTTCCGCCCGCCCAACGACAAGGTGTGGAACTACGTCCGCGTCCACGACAAGCTGGAGCCCTATCTCAGGTGGATTCCCCGGGGCCCCAACCTGTTCGAGTGCTGCGTGCTACCGGGATGGCCGGCCAAGGTCGCCACGAACCAGGAGGACGGTTCCTACTGCACCAAGGACCTCTTCGAGCCTCACCCCACGATCCCCAGGGCGTGGAAGTACATTGCCCGTCTGGACGACACCATCGCCCTGGTCAACGGGGAGAAGTTCAACCCCGTCCACATGGAGGGCACCATCCGCTCCAACAAGAACGTCACCGAGTGCGTCATCTTCGGCGTCGGCCGCCCGTCCCTCGGCGCCCTCGTCGTGCCCGCCGCGAGCCTGGCCGGCAAGACGGAAGACGAGGTCCTCGAGATCGTCTGGCCCGTGGTGGAGAGCGCGAGCCGCAACGTCGAGGCGTACGCGCGCGTGTCCAAGAACATGATCAAGCTGCTCCCCCACGACTGCGCCTACCCCAGGACCGACAAGGGCAGCGTCATCCGCCAGGCCTTCTACAAGAGGTACGCCCGGGAGATCGACGAGGTCTACGACAGGGCCGACGCCGGCAGCGGCGACCTCAAGAAGCTCCCCGTGCCCGAGCTCAAGGACTTTCTCCGACAAGGGCTGCTCCAGGCCCTCTCGAAGAAGGTGGACCTCGACGACGACACCGACTTCTTCTCTCTCGGCCTCGACTCCCTGCAGGCCATCCAGATGCGGTCTGACATCCTCCGATCCGTCGACATTGGCGGCAACAAGCTCGGCCAGACGGTCGTGTTCGACCACCCCTCGATCAACAAGCTCAGCTCTTATCTCTACAGTCTTGGATCCGGCGCGGACGTCGACGCCGACGTCCCAATCGAGAGCGAGATGAGGGAGCTCATCGAGAAATACGACACTTTCGCGGCTGCGAAATCGCCCCCCAAGTCCTCTGTTGTATGCTCAACCTCCCCTTTGTTCCCTCAACTGAAGAACAGCATCACTCACACACACATGAACAGGCCGTCACTGGTGCGACCGGCTCCCTCGGCGCTCACGTCGTCGCCAAGCTCGCGGCCGACCCGACGATCAAGACAATCTACTGCTTCACGCGCGCGAGCTCCGACGCCGACGCCGCCCGCCGGGTCAAGAGCTCCCTCATCCAGCGCCGCATCTACCACACCCTCCCCGCCCCGTCCCGCAGGAAGCTCGTCGCTCTCGCAACCGACCTCGCCGACCCCAGGCTCGGCCTGTCCGAGACCGCGTACGGCCAGGTGGAGCGGGACCTCCGCACCGTCATCCACTGCGCGTGGTCCGTCAACTTCAACATGCGCCTCTCCAGCTTCGAAAAGGGCAACATCGCCGGCGTCAACCACCTCATCGGCCTCTGCAAGGCCGCCGGTGCCGCCGGTGCCGCCGGAGACGACGCGGCCACTTTCAACTTCTGTTCCTCCGTCAGCACCGTCTCCCGCGCGACGACGATCCCGGTCCCCGAGTCCGTCCCGGCCCTCGAGTGGGCTCAGGGCATGGGCTACGCGCAGTCCAAGTGCGTCGCGGAGCACCTCTGCGCGCGCGCCTCCGACAAGTACGGCGTCAGGGCGCGCGTGCTGCGCATCGGCCAGATCGTCGCCGACACCCAGCACGGCGTCTGGAACGCGACCGAGGCCATCCCGCTGCAGCTGCAGACGGCGATGACGGTCGGCGCGCTCCCCACGCTCCGCGAGACGCCGTCGTGGCTCCCCGTCGACACGGTCGCCCAGGCGGTCGTCGACATCTCCGCCTCGGACGCCGGCGGCGTCTTCGCCAACGTCGCGAACCCCAAGACGTTCAGCTGGACCGGCGACCTGCTGCCCGCGCTGCGGGCCGCCGGCCTCGAGTTCGACGAGGTCGAGCCCAAGGAGTGGATTCGCCGTCTGCGCGCGTCCAACCCGGACCCCGCGGCCAACCCGCCCATCAAGCTGGTCGACTTCTTCGCTTCCAAGTACGACAAGGACGACTTCGCCCCGTCAAAGACGTACGTCACCGACACCGCGTGCTCCTTATCGCCCGCGCTCGCCGAGGCGCCCGTGCTGGACCAGCGGCTCGTCGACAACTTTGTCAGGTACTTCAAGGCCAACCACTGGGCCACGCAGGCGAAGAAGGCCTCCGCCCCCAAAACCGTCGTCATGGTGGCCGGGCCGTGCGGCAGCGGCAAGTCCACGCTGGCCGCGTCGCTGGCGTCCTCGCTCAAGGTCCCGTTCATCGAGGGCGACTCGCTCCACTCCAAGACCGCCGTCGAGAAGATGGGAGGCAACCTCGCCCTGACCGACGACGACCGCGCGCTCTGGCTCGACCGGATCGGTAAGCGCGCGGTCGAGGCCCTCGAAGAGCTGGGCTACGACTCCGTCGTCGTGAGCTGCTCGGCGCTGCGCAAGTCTTATCGCGATGCCCTCAGGAAAGCGGTCTCCAAGTCGGACGGCGCCAGCGTCGTCTTCCTCGACTTGCAGTGCGAAGCCGAGACGCTGGTGAAGAGGATCACGGAGAGGAAGGGGCACTACATGCTCGCGAGCATGGTCGAGGGCCAGGTCGGCGTGTACGAGCCCGCTGGGCTCGACGAGTTGGACGTCTTCCCTGTCGAAGGCGAGGGGAGTCCCGAGGAAGTGTACGAGGAGGCCAGATGGCTGCTTGGTCAAGTTGGGTTGAACTAACCATCCAAACGAGAGATGGGGTTTCAAAAAACACAATGTGATTTCGGCGTTAGGTATACCGGCATAAGAGTCTTGGCATGATAAATTTAGTATCAGTACTGATAGAGAAACAAATACCAAACTATTAAAAAAAAAAAAGGTATCTTATCGTGATTTCCTACTCCATGCTGTGCTATGCTATGCTGATGCTGTCTCCCCGGTCCTCTCAGAATACTCGCAACACTTCCGCCATCCTGTCCGGTCCATGTGCAGGGCCACGCTCCTGTGCGCCTTGTACTCCTCCAGCTCGGGGATGGTCAACGTGAAGTAACCCCTCCTCACGCATGCGTGCTTCTGCGCGTTGAGGTCGTGATGCTCCGTCGTCAGGGTGATTGGCGGGCACTTCTCGCAGGGCCCGTGGGTTCTCTCCAGCGGACACCTCCAGATGCAGATCTTGGAGCATGTGTGACAGTAGTAGTGGTCGTTGCTGATGCCGTTGCCCAAGTCCCTCATGAGAGTGAACAAGAACAGATGGCGTTGCCGACGGGTGATTCGCCTGAGGGTGCGGGAAAAGAGGAGGGTGTAGAGGGGTCTGCAGGTGAGGGCGAGACAGAGGGCCGTCTCCTCGGGGAGCTGTGAGGCGATCTCGAATATGACGTCCGGGATCTGCTGGAGAAGGAGGGTGATCTCCAGCTGAGGAGGAAGAGGAGGAGGAGGAGGAGGAGGAGGAGGAGGAGGAGGGGCCGAGACCGAGACCGCTGCAACGGCGTTGGGCTGGGAGACTGCCATCCCGGTTTGTCGTGAGACGGCTCGTTGCGAGCCGGCGTGGTTGGTTTTCGAGATCCCCCAGAGCTTCAAGTTTTTCTTTTCCGAGGGTGCGAATCACGGGAAAGGCCGTTTTTTGTTCATCTGAGCACGGCCCGGTGTTGGAGAGGGAAAAGACTGTCTGTGGTCGTTTGTGTGGCGCGCTTTTCGGACCTTTGACTCGGACATTTCGATGGCTCGGGGGTCTGAACACAGATTTTGGGGGGGAGAGAGATCTGGTATTCACCGAACCCACGGGGCCGGAGTACCGGTCCACGCAAGTGAGAAACGGCGTCTGAGGATAGATGCGAGACATGTGCTGCTCATCATGCAAGTTCAATGCAGACATGTTGCGCATCGCCAGGTGCAGGCCAACCCGCAGCTGTCTCGTTCCAAGTGGACTGGTCGTTGTGTTTTCACGATATAAGCCGTCTATCTCCATGAAATCCCCCCCAAGTACTGTCAACCCCTTTGGACCTTTCACGCAGATCGTGTGTCTCCCCCTTGCCGCGTTGTAACCAGGGTTGACAGTCTCCAAATACCACCGGCTATTACCCCTACGATCATGATGTAATGAGTCTTTCAGACCGAAGTCAAATAAATGAGCTATCCTTCTCAAATCCACCTGTAGGAATGGGCGTATGATGACAAAATCTTCAGAATGTCCGTCAATGTTCCGCATAACTGTGGGTTGCAAAGATTCAAGTTTTGGCATTACGAGAACCAATTCGATGGCAAAAGCCTGGATGATCAAACCTCTTTTTCTTCTTAAGCGCAATTTATTCGAAGAAATGCCAATACCGTAGGCGGACCTGGAGTTTCAACGGAACCAATTGGTGAAGATGTTGGCGCGGGAGCAATCTGACCAGGCAATCTTGCCCGGAACTATTTTGACTACGTGATTGAAATGTACGGTCAACGATCTTGAAAAGATCTGCGCTTCAAGTTCCATATGGCTCATCCAGATCCTCGCACCGACCGGATCAGCGCCCGGAGCACGGAGTAGAATGGCTGAAAGCTAACAATGCTACCTTAAAGACAGCTTCTCATCTATCATAAAGGAAACATGTCCAAAATCCCAGTTGTCTTGGTCTACCCGCTGGACGAAGCAGACGAACCTCATTCCGGACAAAGCAGCAGAGCGCACAGCAGCTGCCATCACCACCGTCACCACGGCCATATCAAGGATCAACTCGACGATCTGGAGCCGTCTGGCCACTTGCGACTCCTCCAACAACTGCTCTGCAGTCGGAAAACCACAACCGCCTTTGCCAAGAGCTGTACTCGACAGCGTAGACTCCATCTTGCGGCAACAAATCTCACACAGAGTTCTGACGCTGGCGTGATCAAGCGACGAAACAACGCCCGACATGTCAGAATCACGCTCTGGCAAGCCGACATCACGACGTTGTCGGGCCTCACCGCCATCACCAACGCCGCCAACGGCCCGGGTCTCGGCTGCTTTCAACCCTCCGTCCGCTGCGTAGACGACGTGATCCAGTCCTGGGCGGGCACCCCGACTGCGGGACGCGTGCTACCGAATCATGGGGTCCAGGGGCCGCGAGATCGAGCCTGGAGTGGTTCATCATCACCGAGGGCTACAGTTTTCCCGCAGAACACGTCGTCTGCACACGGTCGGGCCGCGACTGGGACGCGGGTCGAGGCCGACCGAAGAGCAGGCTGGCGAGCTCGCCCAATGCTGTCGCTCCGTGCTCGACGCCGTCGAAGCTTTGCCCGCGACGCCGGATGGGCAGGAAAATCTTGGCCTTGTGCGGCATCTCGACCGGATTGTTCGAGATGCGGTAGCCGTCGCGGTCGAGGCCGTCGCAGATTGGCTCGAGCACCACAGAGTCATCCTCGACATCTTGGCCGATGCGGATCATGCCATCCACAGGGAGATCCTGGCCTCGTCTCCCCCGCACACAACAACAACACCAGGGATCAAACTGTCACCGGCAAGCAAGAGTGCAAATCCCGCAGTCGGCGGCGCCAGGCGGACGCAGTCATTGGAAGCGCAGGCGCCGGGCTATGAGCTTCCGACGGGCTGGATCATACTTTGGATTGGGTTTTTGCCAAGCGCTTTCCCGGTTTCCTCGAGCATGAACTACGAACTCTGTACAGCGTCTTAGGCTTCACGGGCTGGCCCAACGAACAGGTCGGATGGGGCTATGATTTCACGCATCTTGGCATGGTCGGCTCGTGGCCGAAGCCTCGGTTGCAGGGGACGATCCTGTCCTGGCTGGACGAGGTTGGAGACGAGGCGCACGTCAGAACCTCGATTTGTCGCGAATGGTTCGCCGCCCCAGAAGCTGTCGACGCCGCAGGGCTGGCTCGTACTCCGTGTTCCAACGCCTCGCGGACTGCAGGCCCGAGGCGACGGTGCGCTCTGGGCCACTCGTCGCCGCCGCGCAGTCGTCGTTGGATCCGGAACCTCAAATCCTGACAGACCCGGGCAAGGTGGCCCTCTATGCAGATTCTGCGGCGGCAAGTTGCACATATGCGTGCGGGCAGGGCATTGGCTCAACGAGGGGCCCTTCCGGGACGGGGAGACGAGATGGAGGCGGTTTCGCAGCTACGTCGTCCATCGTGAGGACAGGACGACAGTGATTCTGGAGCCTGGCGTCGGAATGTCCTCGCCGGGCGTCCTGAGATGGCCGAACGAGGATCTCGCGATGAGGTGCCGGGGGGAGGGTGAAGCTCGTGAGGGTGGGCAGGGGACCTGAGACGGCCGTCCCGTGGGGATCTGGAAGAAGCCGGGCTTGCAACGAGCATCGGCGGCGACATCTCAACGGTGGTGAGAGAGGGCTGCGCGACGAGCACAGCCAAAGTTGAGACGGGTGGCGAGAAGGCGAGTGGGATTGATCACACACATCGGTCGAGGGAATAGGGCGTCTCATCCCCAGCGTCAGATGATACGACGAAGGCGCCCCGGTAGAGCTTATCCCATCGAAACCTTTCGACTCGTCGATATCTCTCAAGAGTGACAGGCCGATGAATCTCAAAAAAAAAACAAAGTGTGAGAAACGTGCCTCACAAGATAGCCCGTGGACCTGCATCCCGCCACCGCCCCAGGTGCACGCAATTAAGCAGGCGGCTCATGACGACTTTGATTCGTGCCTTGCAGGATGCATGAACGCAACGAGTCTGGGGCAACAAATACGTCCCTCCACCACCTCCAGGGTGGCACGAAGCTTTTGCGCCGAGAATATCCTTGAGTCTTGACTGCTCTTGGACTTCTGCCGCGCCGCGACAACCATCAACCCTGTCTCGCCCTGGCCCCCCGTTCTTGGCGCGCAATGCAAACATCGAGGTTGCATGCTAGTCGTCGAGCTGCGCATACCCAGCCTGGCAGCCTTCACTCAGCTGGCAAGGTATGCGAAGGGCTTGGAAGTTCTTGGCAGGAGGAGATCAAACTCGCTTGCGGCGCCAGCGCGCGTCAAGACACGAGCACGGGCGGCCATGCCCTTCTTTCAAGGCCTGCAAACTCCGACTCGCGCACCCGGCAGATCGTTTTGGCTGCCCATGTGCTGCTGATTGATCTACGCAGGCATCGAGGCAGCGGGAAGTGTAGACCCTCGATGGTAAGGGGTCAATAAGCATGATTTATCGAGGGGGGGGGCTGGGGCTTTGCAATACAGAAAGAAGGCCGGGCGGGGAGGGCCCACCAGCGTCCCGGCCGAGAACCGGCGGGGCGGGACCCACTCATTTCGGCCCCGAGCCCGGAACCGCCCGTTGCCAGAGTAGGAAGGGGCTGAGCGGTGGCCCGGGGCCCCCCAAAGCCGGCCAAAACACGCTGCTCGTGGCTGGGAGGCGAAAATGTCTGTGAGGATGCAGCGGGACTAACCCGACTAGTTAGTCTCTCGGTTTCCAAGCAATCCGGGACCAACAGCCCCCAGTCCAAGAAACAGACGACTAGACTGAGGAAAGATTGGCACTCGTCGCATAGAGACTCGGTATCATCGCAGTCGCCCCCGAATCGGACCCTTGGACAAGACGACAAAACCCGCCCCGATCGGTCACGGGCGAAATCGCCGTCATGTTTCTAATGTAACCATGTTGCCCAAGCTTATTTTTCATCCCTGGTCTTCGATTCCATTCGGGCGGAGACGTGGTGCTCCTGTTCCAGGTGTGCCACGGCGAGGCACAGACACGTCGAATCACGACGAGACAGACGACTCAGGACTGTGGGATCGCTCCGACTGCAACGTCTGTTCTCATCCGAGCGGCTGACCCCTGTATCAAAGTCGTCGTTGTTGCGCCCCTCAACGTCCTTGCCCGTGGCCGTTAGAATCGCCATGCCTGCATCGGAGACTCAAGGAACCGACGCACCCTGTCCTGGTCCGCTGCCCTCCTCCACACCCAATAACGCTGCGTCCATAAGCCGTGTTCCCCAGATCGCCCCAAGCGGTGGAAACCATTCGGCGTCCACACCTACTTTCGTGCTTCCCACGATGTTCTTCAGGGGGAGGGAAGGGCGGGCGAAAACGAGGAACACATCCTGGTGAATCACGACCTGCGCCAGGAAATTGCAGCAATTCAACGGCGGCCGGTGCATTTGCCTTTCCATGAGCACAGAGAAGGCTCGTGCTCTGCGATGATTCACACGATCAGCAAAACGACGCACCCATCTGCGCCTCTCATTGTCAATAACGATGCCTGCGCCGATCAAATCACGACGCCTCCCCTCCCGGCTCGGAGTACTGAAGTATACCACCCTTCTTCTCAGTCCTGACCATCGCCCCCAACCCCCTCCCCACCCCCTTGCAGTTCTGCCCTCCTCCCTGGCGCGCAACGGGAATGGCGCGTGAGCTAAATTGCACGCGGACTTTCTTTGCCTGCTGAATCAAGAGTCACAAGGAGACCAATGAGAGGACAAACCGCCACTAGGCGCGATACCAAGCATCGGGAAGGGCGAAGCTTGCCCTGGCGTGCCTGGCACTAAGCGCTAGCTCCCGGGAGCTGTGTTTGTGTGTGCATAGCATCGCGGCGTCCTGCACGAGCTTTATCCTTTCTTTGCCGCCCAGTAATCCCCTTCCTCGTTTTCCGTCTCCCATTTGGGCATTCCATCCGCGTTCGCAGCCACGATACACAGCTTGGGGGATGGCAAGAGGCACCGGAAGAAAGGCCCGGACTCAGGACGACGGGCATGTTGAATTCTACGTGACATCTCAAGTCGGCCCCCTTCGTTGCGTATCCACTGTCGTTGGCCGTCGAAGCTGGCCGCCGCGGCGCAACGTTGAACGTTGGGAGGGGTCTTTCGAGGGCTTCTGTTCTAGAACATTGAGATGATAGCCGTCAGCGTGGCATTCTCCATATCTGCCTTCCGTTTGGCTCGCTCTTCCTCGACACCCTCACTATGGATGAACTTTGCCAGAGGCCGAGCGCGGATGCGAGGCGACGCTGGGGGAGCGGACAGGCATACCCTTCTTCGTCTCGCCTTTCCCGCAGAAGCACGTCGCACGTTGGACCGACCCAAGGTTCAGAGGCGTTGGAGGAAAGGGGTCTCTGTCTCTCTGTCTTCTCTCGCGCGTTCTCCCGGCCCAGGGCTGTCTGTTGTTTGCCCCGTGCCTGGGAATAGAGTGATGGTACAGGTGTGGCGCAGATCTTGGAACACCATCCCGCCGCCCAACGACGTGCGACAAACGTTTTCCGATCTGCGACGGCGATTCTCATCCTCCCTGCCGGCCTCGAGGGGGGGGGGGGGGGGGCACGCGATCTTGATGCGATTGGCCCGTCAAGAGACCTCGCACCCCTGCCTCTACAACACAGAGCCTCCTCGCCGATCCCATAATCGGTAAAGACCCAGTTTCGAACCTGTCTCCATCACGAGATGCGGTCGCGTTCACCGTGTTTGGCCTCAACTTTTTGGGTCTGCAGTCCAAACAATATGCTTGATTATTGGGTTTGCTGCCAAATGGATTAGTCGGGGAGCAACAGACGGTGGAACGTGCTGCACAACACCCACCCCGGTCCCACCGACTCTGGAATACTGTAACTGTGCCGATGTCGAGTACTCTCTTCGCGCGTCGGTGGGGGAGATTTATGGTTGCACACCAAGATATCGTGAGAGCTTCCCCGACTACAAAAGCCGGCGAGAATCCCAGCTTCTTCACGCTATTCCTCATCAGCATCAACAGTTCATTCTTCAGCAGTCTCTTCAGTTCTCTTCCTCTCTTTAGGTTGTCCCACCCTCCTCCTCCGGCAGGATTACAACAGCTACACCTCCTCTGGTAAGGAGTTCATTTGAATACTAGTCAACATGTCTTTCAAGGCCGTCGCCGCTGCTTCTCTCCTTGCTGCCGCCCAGCTCGTCGCTGGTCACGGTGCCATCATCGCCGCCCAGGGTGAACTCGGCGGAACTGGCATGGCTCTCGGCATCGACCCCAACACTCCCCGTGACGGCACCCGCCGCGACCCCTTCCAGGCCGACAGCACCCGCTTCAAGGGCGCCGCCGCTGACACCTTCGGCGAGACCGTTGGCGCTGGCAACAATGACCTGGAGACCGGCACCAAGGCCATCATGGCCATGACCGGTGACCAGCTTCCTCAGGTTCGTGCTGGTGGAACCATCGACATGACCCTCCACCAGGTCAACGGTGATGGTGGTGGTCCCTACGACTGCATGATCAACGGCGATGCCACCGGTGCCACCTGGACCAACATCAACGTTGTCACCACTCCCCCCGGCCAGAACTCTCGCAACCGCGTAAGTCCCAAGAAATCACAGCTTAACACACAGAGAGTCCTAACATGAAATAGGCTGGTGCCATGACCGACTTCCCTCTCAGGGCCGCCATCCCGGCTGGCCAGACCTGCACTGGTACCGTCGCCGGCCAGAACAACGTCTGCTTGGTCCGCTGCCAGAACGCCGCTCGCGCCGGCCCCTTCGGTGGTGTCGTCCCCGTGCAGATGAACCAGCCTGGCAACACCCCTGCCGCGGCCCGCCGCAACCTGGCCCGCGCCGTTCAGGAGACTGAGATGCAGTTCAAGCGCATGATGATGAAGCGTGCCACCGAGGAGATTGAGGATGAGGAGTAGATAACTTCCGGCTTGCACATATTCCAAGATTGTGAGAACTGGTGGGATTATTAGTCTTTCTTTTGGAGGGGATCACTTGTAACAGTACTGGTACTGATAATGAGACATGACTGCCTGCTCTAGCTGGAGTATGGACTTCTACCTTCACTGTGAACCTCGAGGAAGAAACGTGGTTTGTCAACGACAACAAATTCGGTGATTATGCTTTGCTAAAAACGGAAGTTGTTCGATAATCAAAATATGCATAATAATAAGACTTTACTGAAAGTGGAAGTTTGTCGATATTCAAGATATGCATAATAATAAGATTCGCTTTCGCCTTGCCTCGGGCACAAACCCTTCCTTACTCAACTGCTGACAGCACACATGCCTCGCAGGGTTGCCAAAGGAATGCTGGTAACATTTTACCTCCCGGCTATGTCGAACCGACTGAAGTCCGCGCCTCTTCTGATATCATACGACTGCTAAAATTCGACGTGGATTCCAGCGTCGTTTCCCCATACTGCTCACGGGAGAACAAAACCAGCAGCACACGACGACTTTTGGGACGTGAAACGAAACAACGATCCAGCAGATGTCACGGGCCACACACCACCACCAGCTCGAGTCAAAGCGCGGGAGTTTTAGTTGCTAGAGTTGGAAGAATGAAACGACTCTCTGTCTCTTCAGATGAATTAGAGCAGTTTTTAAGCTTCTGTATGCCTGGGAACCAGGATCCATGGCGTCTTCTTCGTCATAACGGCACTGGACATCCGACAGCTGGGTTTACTTCGGGGCAAACCTGTCGCTCAATATTGAGAATGCGGACCTGCATGTTTCTTCTCACGGGACGTTGGAAATCTGGATTGGGGACCACAGATGTTCGTAGACAAGACTAGATAAGCAACTGGAGGATAGGTTGAAAGGCCTTTTTAAGCTCGGTATAACATCCGATGCGTGTTAATAGCGGGAGGATATAAAGGTGAACGATCATGTGGCCCAAACGCTATTAAACGGATGACTCGAATATCTCCACGGCGATGATACGGTCTGCTGCGGATGTTCGTGGGGTTTCCTGCGATTCGTCGCCATGGTTCTGAAGCCGCTGGAGTCAGACCGCATCGTGGTCCCAGAGCGTGATCAACGACTGAACTTGACGTAAATCTATCCTATCGCTGAAAATATCGACGTTCTTGGCTGGGACGTTTGATGTTTGCCATGATGATTAGAATGAAGTCGGCGGAGATGTGCGAAGCAGTGAGCGCTTCTGTATCCAGATCGGCGCAAAAGCTGTTCCTACACTATATTCGGCCAGGGAAAACCTACTATTTCGAAATTCGAGTCGACCAGGCATCTTGGCGATCATTCTAGGCTGTAAAGTCAACATTCGCTGTCATCTTTTGTCGCACGTATGTCTAGACGTCGCAGGAGATGTCCCCTATCTCACCGGGGTGAAGTATCCAGAAATATGTTTTTACCCGTCTGTTTTCGCCCTTTCAGTAAGTCCTGAGTCCTCCTCTTCGCCCGCACAGCTTGACATCCGATCGACGACGGCGCTGCATTGACGTTGAGACATGATTCCATTGTGATTTATATGCTAGGATGACAGTTTTGAATGTTTGAAGGCTCAGAGTCACGAAGAGTATGCTATACCGTGAGTTGCAAAGCAGTTTGCCATCACTGGGCGTTAGTTCAATTCGGAACAAGCGATAAATTTTTGGTTCATTAGAGTCAGTCTTTCCTTCTGGGTTACTGGATCCTCTAGCGTCTCAATTAACATTCCTCTGCGGAGAAAGGCCGCGTCTTGGTCTCATGGCGTTGCATGGCGTTGTCATGTTTTGGTGCGTCAGCCTTACTTCATCTCATTCAAGCCGCGTGATGAACAAACCGAATTGACTTTCCTGAGCGTACTTACAATTTTCGTGGTTGATTGTCGTCCCTGGTAGCGATTCGGCTCACCCGTGAAGGGGGAAAAGTATAGTCCACGATCTCAGTGGCTGTGCGGGAACATGCACAGTGACTTCCTGTTGTCAAGATGATTTGCGATTTCATACTGATTAATGACTCCTTAGTAATATGAGAAACCTCAAGGAAATCGTGTTGCTCCGTAAGGCGTTTTGCGATAGGAAGCTCGTCTTCTCTACGGCTGCACGCCTTGAATTGGAGCTTGGTTTCCTCTCTTCTAGTATGTAAAGCTGGTGACAACATGAACTCAACACTATGAAATCGGTACTTAGATAACAAAACCTCAGTGCCACTTATATTCGCAATGTTAAAACATATGAACATAGTTAATCAGGTTCAGCTTTTGTCACCCGCTCGATCCATTCTCTGTTGGCTTGCTTTTTGATACTAGCCGTCCCGTTTTTAGCCACAAAGATAGTTAGTCCTAATATACCCAGTTACGTTATATGTTAAGAAACGTCCTATAGGGCTATATTTATAGTTACTAAAGAGCTTGATCTATTATAACGAGAGTAGCTATAACGTAGTTATTTATAACTATAGTCGGAGGAATAACCCTAGAATAAGGTTACTCTAGAGCTAATATTAGTTATATACCGCGCTAGGAACGGGCGATACTAAAGGTATTATAATATACCCCCCTAGATATAGCTATAGCTAGAAAAACGCCTAACTACGTAGCATCCTTTAAAATACTTAAATATAAAGTAGTATATTAATAAATAACTTATTAATAAGCTTATTAATAAAAGAGATAATAAAGTAAAGTCGTTTATATTAGGTATAGGCGAAGCGTAAATAGTTATAGTTTTCTACTTTTATAACTATTGCTATTATTATTATAATACCCTTTATTTACTAACTCTTACTAATAGCAATAGAATCTATTATCTCTTATTAGCTTAGGCAGGGCGGCTACTATTATATTAATTCTAAATAAAATAACCTAGCTACCCTCCTACCTCCTAAACTCTTCCCTATATATAATATAATAACTATATATATACCTAACTTTAGTCCTAATAATAACCTTATTGCACGTATATATATATACTTATAACGTATAATAATCTTAAAGCTATTATAATATATTAATATAATTATAGATACCTCCTAAAAAGAAGATTAGTTAGGCTATAGCCCTTAAGAAAGCGCGCGCTATTAAAAGTAAGAGTAAAGCTAGGGGTAGAGGGGTATACCCTCCCCCCCTAGAGAGTAATAATAAGGTTATATATATATTATTCCTTCCTATTATTAATATATAGTATATTAATATATTATATAATAAGTAGAAGGAAGTAGAAGTAACCTATAGGGAGTAGCTCTAAGGGTAAGGGTTTATAGCCTAAGAAGCCCTAGGGTTACCCCCCTAAGTAGTTTAAGAGGATAGCTCTTAGTAAGTTATAATCTTTTTATTATTATAACTATATACTAGAATATTACTAACCTCGTTATTATTATAATCCCTAAAGAGATAAATAAGGAGGAGGGTATTAATAAGGGTAATCTAGAGCCCCCTCTTAGCCCTCCTCCCCCTAGTAGAGGTATAGAGGTAGAGTAAGTACCCCTATTTAATAAGCGCTATTTTTAATATATTTTAAGTAAGCTCTTAGGCTTATTAAATAAAAGGTGCTCGCCTAGTATAATAAGTAAGTATAACTACTATTATAAGGGTAAGGTATCTTATTAATAGATAAGCGCCCTTATTACTATTATAGCTTATTAATATACTAAAGCTAAGACTTTAGATAACCTAGTAGTTAGAAAGGTAAGGTTCTATATATACTTCGTTTCTATAACTATCTTCTAATATAATATATAAACCCTCGCTTATTAGAGAGCTATGCTCTGCGAGGCTATTACTACCTAGAAGGAGGAGATCGAAGTAGTAAAGAAGGGTAGTAATAATAAGGGTTTAAGTAGGGCTTCTATAATAATAAGTAGTTCTAATATATATAGCGTTATTACTCTATCTCCCGCCCTAGTTCTATTTAAAACCCTAGCGGTTAATATAAGTATACCTATACCTCGTCCGCCTACTAGTAATATAGCTACTATAGTGCGCTATGCAGTTAATAGTCTTATTAGTACGTATTTACTAGAGGTATTACTACCTTTATATAATATCCTAATAGATTAGTATAAGCGAATCCTCTGAGGTTAAGTAGTAGAAAATTAGTATTTTAGGGTAGCTCTTTAGGGTATATTATATTCTTTTGCTCTTATAGGAGCGACTTTAGGCTCCCTAGCTAATAGGCTATAAATTAATTAAACATTAGGCGCTACTAGCCCTCTTATACTTATCTAGAGTATCCCTCGTTTATTATAATTATTCTTTATATATCCTTTAGATTAAGGAGCGAATAGAACTTTTTAAATTTCTCGTAGTTAAGAACCTTTATAAGACTATTAGCTAGTATATTATTTATTAGTATATATACTACGCTAAATAATCCTCTAGTATATTCTTATTATAGCTATATATTCTAAATATTAATATACTATAGCTTAGTTAAAATCTATTCCTTTTTACCTACTATAAGACGAATTATTTATTAGTTATTATAATAAATCTTCTAGATATCGCTAAGTTTAAGAGCGATATCCCTAAATAGCCTCTAAAGAGTAATAGTCTCTTTAGCTATATATTCGAGGCTTAGAAGCTCTGCTTCTATTATTAATATTATAACTATAGCCTATTAAGTAGCCTTCTATTAAATTAGTCCTCTAAAGAGCGAGATTATATACCCTTAAGATAACTTCTATATCTCCTTATTATCTATAAATAAAGCGTTACTTATAATTAGTAGTACCTATCTACCCCCTAAGTTACTAAAACGTATTACGAGGTAATAAGTATAATATAGGTACTATATAACCTAGTTAGTAGTAATATAATAATAAGGAGCGGGATTTATTAGGAATCTTAAGAGTAAAGAATATATAAAAGCGACGTTAAGTTAGATTATAATAGTAGTATAGAGTATAGAGCTAATCTTCTCTTAGAAACTCTTTACTTCTAATAGTATTACTACTATTTTACTCTTTAGGAGTAGTAGGTTTAGAAAGGGAGTTACTAGCGCTCTTAAGTTAAGTAAATTAAACTTCTTTATAACCCGCTTAATATATTAGTTATAGGAAAGGTATATCTTTTATATAGCTTAGTTATAAATAACTCTAATTCTAAGATAGTACTTAACTAGGCCTTATTCTTTTAACTTATATACTTCCTTTAGGCTAGTAATTACTTTTTATACTACTTTTTTATAATTCCTATAAAATAGGATAAGGAAGTTATCTATATAGAAGATAATAAGGACCCTCTTCTTAGTTAACTAGAAGAGATATAGGTCTTTGCTTATAAGTATAAGGCCTAAATACTAAAGGGTTAAGGAGAACTCCTTATACTAGAGTAGTAATATATCCCTTAGCCTATAGAGCGTATAGTATAGTTTAATATACTTCCTAGGCTACTTAAAACTATCTAATAACTTATAAATAATTAGGTCTTTATTTAGATCCTGAGAGGCGTTTAGGAATACGTTAATAATATCGAATTATTTAACTTCGAGGTTGAATTATATAGTAATTACTATTACTACCCTAAAGGTATAAGTAGCGAGGGTTACTATATAAGTCTATTTAAGGGGCGACTTCTCTTACTAATTACCTCGAATATAGATCCTTACTTTATACTAATTAAGGATATTATTCTTATTAAATTTATAGGTAAATACCTACTTTAAAGGGATTAGTCTCTTTATTATTATTTCTTAATTAATAACGCGCTATATATCTATTTACTATAATTTACCTATCTTAACCTTAGCTACTTCTTTAAAGCGAGTTTAGAGCGCCTATAGGAGGTTTAAAAGTTCCTTTTATAAGTAGGGTAGCTTAGTAAGGTTATTAGTAGTAAGATATTTATAGATTATTATAGTTATATAAGCGGGTTTTATACTATAGATAGCGGTATAAACGTAGCTATAGAGCGTATAGTACCCTATATTAGCTTCTAAAAAAGCCTTCTACTAATTAAATATAAAAGTCTTAAAGAAGCTAGATACCCGCTCCTACTCTATATAGTATTAGAGTAAAAACTAGTAACTAGAGCGGGATTCGCTTTCTACTATTCCTAGTTATAGGTTACTAAGTAGTAGATTATATAGTTATTAGCTTTAATAAGTTTAATTATAGCCCTCCTAGTTATATACCTAGTCAGACCTCTATTTAATATTATCCCTCTCCTCTCTATCCTAGTATAGCTATATTAGTAGATTTAAGGGCTTACTATCTAAAGGTTTATTCTTATTACTCTTACCTGCTTTAGAAACGTATTATAAAGCAAGGAGTAGTTTAATTATAATATAATCCTCGATCTATTCCCCTTTAGAATTAACTTCCCTAATAGCGTTATATATATAATTCGTTTCTAGTATATATACTATACTTACTACTCTATCTATTAGAGCTAGGCTTTTATCTAGCTCTAGTATAGGATTAGGGGATAATAGCTACCCCCCCTTCTAACCTACTTATCCCTTTAGAAGTTTTAGGATTCTTCTATTTAGAGACTTAGTTATAAGAATAAGGGTTAGTATAGGTAATTATTTAGTTATAAGTATTAATATAGCTTTATCCTTATTTAAAACGCCTAGGATCTAAAGTTTAAAGTCGACTTATAATACGGGCTTTTTAATCTCTTCTACTATCTTATAGATAATATCTTCTAGGATAGCCTCTTTTACCTTATCCTTTATATAGAAAGTCCGTTTATTAAACGTTATATTCTATATAATAATAACTATTTATAATATAGGGATCTAAACCTTATATAGGTTATAGGTATTTAGAACGTATCCTACTAAGTATCTAATATATCCCTATAGCACTACCTTAAAGTCTCTCTTATTAATTCCTCTCTCTTATTCCCTCTTAAGGGGGTATATATAGTAGCTATAGGTATATATATATCCCTAGTAAGGGTAAAGGTCGCGGGTTAGGGCTGCTCCGTTATTAAGTTACTACTAGCGAAAGTACTAATAGAACTATTCCTCTTTAATCTATAGTAGCGAATACTAGTTATAGCGTTTAAGTAAGCTTATATTATAAAGCGTCGTTACTACTAGTACTATCTTAGCTTATAGTTTAATAAATAAGCTAGCTATAGTAAGTATCTTAATTATTCGAGTTATAACTTCCTAACTAGCCCGTTCCCCTCTGCCGTTTAGTTCCTTTATATATAGAGGGGTCGTTTTAACCTCTATTCTTTCTATATAGGTCTAATCCTTATATCCTATATAGCCTATAAGTAAAATTACTAACCTCTCGACGTCTTATTTAATCTTATAAATAGAAAGTCCCTTCTATTAATATACCTATTACTTAAAAGTATATAGAGCGAGTATAACGCTACTATAGGTCTTATTAATACGTAGAAATATAAAGAGCTAACTAGTATACTCGTCCTTAATAATAAGGAGCTATTAGTTCTAGTTAAAGCCTTTAGGGTAGTTAAAGAGATCCCACGCGATTCTATAGTAAGGGTATATTACTTTATCTTCTAATATTCGTCTTGAAATTACCTATTTAGTATATATAACTACGTAGTATTAGTACTATAAGCGTATTAGGCCTTTAATCCTTACCCCCTAAGCTATATATACTAGCTACCCTAGAGCCTCGGGGCTAAGGTGCTTACTTCTAAGGTACTAAAGTATTATATTATCGCTCTAGTCTAGTAGTAGTATAAAA
>JAVHLU010001891.1:0-23947 GCA_036785755.1 Colletotrichum ledebouriae
AAGTATTATTAAAGAGATATTATATAGGTATATAACTATATATAATATAGTTATTTATTAAGGTTTGTATAAACCTTATAGGATTATTATAGAACTTTTAAGATATACCTTCGGTATTCTTACATAACTAATACCTAACTAGAGGCTAATAAGTTAGAACTTATTAGGGGAATATAGGTATCTAAGGGACCTAACTATAGTATATAGAAGTTAGTAACCTAAATAACTAATAATATAAGTATCTAGTAGATAGCTTTATATAGTTTTAGGATTAGTAATAGTAATAATTATAATACTATTCTAGGGATCCCTTAGTATATAATAGAGTACCTTAACTTTAACTAGAGGGAGTTAGGCTAGACCTTTCCCCTATATAAGAAGAGTATCTACCTTATTATAACTATAAAGGAACTTAGGCGCGTTAAGAATAAAGCGAGAGTAGTACTTATAGGGGTACTATAAGTTAACTATATATTAATTACTAACTACTAGGAGGATACCTAAGACCCTAAGGATACTAAGGGGATTAAAATAAATATCTTACTAGAGTACTAAGACTTTAAAAAAGTATTTAATATTAACTTAGTAGGAACTATACTAGAGTTTAGGACTACTAAGAGCTACCCTATTAACCTAGAGCCTAGAACTAAGCCTCTATTTAAGCTTATTTACCTACTAGCTAAAAAGGAGTTAGAAGAGTTAGGGGATTATATCTATAAAGCCTTATAAAAGGGATAGATTTACTTATTAATAAGCCTAGTAAGGGTATTAATTCTATTTATTCTAAAGAAGGGAAGTAAGTTAAGGTTATATATAGACTACTAGGGGCTTAACTAGGTAACTACTAAGAACTATACCCCCCTCCCTCTAATTAATAAGATCCTTAACTAGCTCTCTAGAGCTAAGTACTTTACTAAGCTTAACCTTAAGAATATATACTACTAGGTAAGGATCTAGGAGGGAGATAAGTAGAAGATAGTATTCTATATATAATATAGCTACTATAAATATTATATTATACTATTTAGGCTTATTAATATACCTACTACCTTCTAGACGTTTATTAATAAGTTACTTATAAGCCTAGTTAACGTTATTTATATTATATATTTAGATAATATCTTAATTTTTACTAATAATATAGACTCCTATATAGAGGCTATAAGATAGGTATTTACCTAGTTAGAAGCTAATAGCCTCTATATAAACCCTAATAAGTATAAATTTCATAAGGAGGAGATTAAATTCCTTAGGTTTATAATCTTAGTAAATAGAGTTACTATAAAATATAAGAAGGTCTAGGTAATAGCTAAGTAGTTAGTATCTATTATAATATAAGAGATTTAGTATTTTCTAAGATTTATAAGGTTCTATAGGAGATTTATTAAGAACTACTCTAAGATTTATAGTCTACTTACTAACTAACTTACTAATATAGCTAAGGGATAGCTAGTAATAACTAGGGAGGTACTAGTTACTTTCTACTAGCTCTATACTTTATTTATAAAAGCGCCTATATTATATTACTTTAATCCTATACTCCTAATTTAAGTTAAAACTAATATATTAGACTTTATAATAGGGGTAATACTAAGCTAGCTAGAAGGGGATATATAGAGATTAGTAGTATTTATATCTTAGAAGCTTAAGGGCGCGTAATTATATTATAGCACGCTAGAAGTAGAGCTACTAGCTATTAGGGAGGTAGTAATAAAGTAGTAGCACTACTTATTTTACTCCTAGTATTATATCTAATTTATTACTAACTACCTAGGTTACTAATACCTTACTAATAAAAAGACGCTTAGTAGCTACTAGGCTTAGTTATTATAAGACCTATTAATATTCGACTTTGAAATTAAATACTAGCTAGGTTACTATAACCTAGCTAATAGTCTATTATAGAGACCTAACTATATCCTAGAGGATATAGAAATTAATAAAGCTAGGGACTCGCTCTTATAAGACTTCTTATAAGGTTTTAATAATACTACTATCTAGAGGGTAAGTATTAGGTAGTAATAAGGCGCCTAACTACTAAATACCTCGCTAGAATAACTTATACCCTCGCTCTAGGAATAAGTTAAAGAAGCCTAATAAAAGGACTCCTTTTATATTAATAAGGAGTAGGAATAACGAGGTATAAGGTAGTTATTAGATAACTCTAGTATCCTAAGATACTAAGAGGGCTTATATATCCCTAATAACTACTTACTTTAGAATAAAGTCCTTAGAGTATTCTATAATAAACTATCTAGAGGTTACTAAGAGGTTACTAAGATATTAAAGAGGATTAGAAAATTATTTTTCTAGAATATATAGAAGGCTAATATAAAGAAATATATTAGGATATATATAATATACTAATATATAAAACTAAGATACTACCTCCTATATAGCGAACTCGCGCCCCTCCTAGTACCTACTAGGCCCTTTAAGTAAATATTAATTAACTTTATTACTAAATTACTATTATTACTTATAACTAAAAATAAGCTTTATAATAGTATTCTTATCGTTATTAATCGATTTATAAAATACTTCCTATATATCCCTACTAGGGAGTTACTTACTACTAATAGGTTAGCTATACTACTAACTAAATATATCTTCCTCACGTTCGGGCTTCTAGAAGCTATTATATCTAATTAGGGATCGCTATTTACTAGTAACTTCTAGTTTAAAATATACTACCTACTAGTTATTAAGAGGAAGATTAGTATTACTTTCTATCCCTAAACTAATAGCTAAATAGAACGCTAGAACTAGAGTATTAAGCACTTTTTAAGGACTTTTTATAATATTAACTAGGACGACTAGGTAACGTAGCTTAACCTAGCCTAATTTATTTATAATAACTCCTACTATAAAGCTACTAAGACGTTACTTACTAAACTACTAATAGGATATTCCCCTCGTAGACCTAACGATATTAAACCTTAGTTAAAGGTTTTAATCCTAGTAGTATATAAGAGAATCTATAGCTTACTTACCTAGAGGTTAGCTATTACTAACTTACTTTAGAAATATAATAAAATATATAGTAAGTTCTATAATTAGAGGAGGACCCCTATTACTTTTACTATAAGAGACCTCGTCCTACTTTTAATTAAAAACATTAGGTAGAGGCAGCCCTTATATAAACTTTCTAATAAATATTTAGGCCTATTTAAGATCTAATAGGTAATTAATAGGGGACGGGCGTATAAGCTATAAGTAAATAAAAAATACTAAATCTATAATATATTTATACCTATATAATTAGAACCCTTTTTTAGCTTAGCCGTTATACTACGAGATATCCTAATTAATAACGATAATAATATCTATATAATACCCTATATCATTACCTATAGGGGCCCTAGATATAACTATTAGTACCTTATTAAATAGAAGGGCTATAGCGAACTAGATTGTTCATAGGAGCTGCAATATAACGTATCGATAGACTTATAAAGCAATTATAAAGCCTAATTATAAGTAAAAGTATTATAATTACTATATAATTTAATAGATAACTCAATAAGTAACTAATAGTTAGGTAGAAATAGAGCACGCTAGCTAGGTATCTTAATTTACTAGCCTAAAAGCCCCTAATAAGGTAAAAGAAACTAGAAAAATACCTAAAGGTAACTAACTACTACCTAGAGGTTATTAGTAGCTTACTAGGGGCGCTCCTAAAAATTTTAAGTCTATTAGGCGCTAGCGCCCTTAGTATTATTATTATTATTATTATCTCCCTTATAATAGATATAGTAGCTAAAGCCTTATAATTCTACCTTAAGTTAGAAATAATAACTAGTAAAGCACTAGGGAGGTACTAGTAAGGCTTAAATAAACTTATAACTTTATTATAAGAGTTTAATAACTCCTTAGTATACTTAGCTTATACCTCTTATATTACTAGCTACTTCTATACTAGCTACTCTATTATAATATAATAGTAAGTAAGCTCCTTATACTACTTATATAGTAACTTAGTTTACTTCTTAGCCTCCTTAGCGAGGTACTATTAGTAAGTAGTAGCCTCCTCTAAAGCGCCTACTTAGTAATCCTCTAGTTTTATAAATATCTCTACCTCCTTAGCTTTATACTTCTTAGGTATAATATTAGCCTCGTTCTTCTTAGCTTAGAGAGCTTTTTAAATTATAAGCTAAGTAATAAGGATCTCCTCTTATATATAATTAGAGACTAATAGTAAAGTACTAGGAAGGTATTAGATAACTTACCTTATTCTTAATATACTACGCTTAAATATTAGGCTTAGAATAGCCCTTATCTATTAGATACTTAAGCTTATTAATAGCGCTTATTATATAATAAGTAAGCTATAGGGAGTTAGTAGCTAAGAACTAGAAAATAATAAGTAAAACTTATATTCATATAAGCCTTTCTATTACCTATTTTAATATAATACTTATATTTAGTAGAAGCGCTTAAAAATAAATAATTAGCAACGAACCTATAAATTAGTAAGTAATTTAGAGCCTAAAGCTAATAAAGTACTAGATAAGTACTAGCTAAGTACTAGCTAAGGACTATATACTTACTATTGCTCTTAAAGTATATAATTAAGCTTATAAGGAGCTTAAGCTTAATATCTATATCTATAAGTAGCTCTTATTTCACTTATACTAAGAGGTAGTAGTAATAGGAGCACGCCTAGAGCTTATTTATTATAGGGATACTAATAGTATCTAGTATAGTAGCGGGGTAAGGGGCGGCGTTAGTAGCATTAGTAGTAGAGGATAATATAATAATAAATTTATTATATAGTAATTAAGATAAAGTTATTAGTAGGGGAGTAGGAGGCTGATAGTAAGTTATTAGTAATATTAGTATTATAAATCTAAAGAAGTAAGAAGAAGAGATTTTAATAGCGCGAAATTTTAAATAATATTTATATATTTATAACTCAATATTAAAACTAGGCTTTTATATAGCTAAAAGGAGGATAATCTCTAGATTATTATATTATTTAGCTTTAGCTAACTTTACTAAGCCCGGGGAGGTATTAGATAACTACTAGTAGCCCCCTATATCATAATAAAGACCTTCTTTATCCCTAAAGGGAGAATATCTTTAATACTCCTATCAAAATATTAAAAATATAGTAATAAGTAGAAAATATAATAATTCTAAGGGCCTCTGGCCACTGCATAGTGATTTTACCTGCTTAAGTGTAATAGACCTTCTAACTCCGCGCCTCCTAATAATATATAGCCTTCGGTTACGTGATTATAACTCTCCTAACTATAGCTATACTTATACGTGCCCTACTAGATAGCCTCACGATCTTTAACTTTATATTAATAATAACGTAGTTTTTAATTATTTAATAGACTACGAAACTATTAACCTTTCCTCTCGCGCACTACCCGCGCTGCTAATACCGCCTCTATTACTGCTTCGTCCGCTAGAAGTCGTTACTATCTTTATAGTCCTCTTATTCGATCAGGTTAGCTAACGCCTTCGCTATGCTATTATTAGTAACGCTCTCTCTATTTAGCGCAAGCCGTACTAACCGATATTTAAGCCCTAATAGGCCTAGGCTGCCTAGGCTACCTCTGCCTTAGTAATATAGAGGACCTGCTTAAAGAAGGGCTACTCTATAGGGTGCGTAATAACCTATTAAACTTCTATTACTAAGTTTACTTACTTAGCTTTAATACTATTATGCCTTATAGAGTCCCCTATAGGGGTATTAAGGTAAGCCCTCTTAAGGGTTATACTAATAATATACTCTCTATATATAGTAGAGTAGTTAATAAAGGAGTAGGTTTTATTAATTATATTAAGGCTAAACTCTCTAGTAACCCCCTCTATATTATTTATACTAAAGGGCGTGCCTTACTTAGGCTTAGTATATTTATATATAAGGTCTAGTACTAATATAATTAAGGGATAAGGATAAAGAAGAGGGAGAGGTATAAAGCCCTACTTATAGTAGAGCTTCTTATGCTTCTAGCTATAAGAACCTCTTAGGAAAGACCTCTTTAGTTAAGGAGTTACCTCTTATATAATAGCGTTCGTAGTACCTTACTAGAAGGTCGACCTTTTAGGTTAAGGAGTTATCTTATATAGTAGCTTTTATAGTACCTTTAGCACCTTACTAGAAGGTTAAGCTTTTAGGTTAAGGAGTTATCTTATATAGTAGCTTTTATAGCACCTTATAAGAAGGTTTAGCGAGGGCGTTTCTAAGCTATAAGAGCCTTAGTAGCCCGTTTAGCTCTAATAATTAGCCCTAGTGTAGCGCGCGTCCTACTTTATATAAGGGTTTACTTATAAGTAGTAGGAACGTATAGAGTTCCTATATTATTTTCCTTAACTAGTAGAGGGTATAGGTTAAAATACCTATATAGTGTTTCCCGAATTATACCTGCGAACTAGGTGAATTTGTTATAGTCTTTTTGCGAAGGGGCTGCGGCGTAATTCCGAGCTCAATACTATAAGCCTCTAAATGTAAGCTTTATAGATTAACTTTATATATAGGTCTTCTTCCTCTAGTATTATAAGCTTCCTATCTATAGTTAAGAGCCCTTCTTATATTCTCTAGCGTTCTTTTTTAGTAGCTATAAGTACTTTTAGTAGCTAGAGCGATAGTATATTAGGTTTATAGTTTAACTAAAGGATATACTTAACTAGGAGGTAACCTTTTAACTTATCCTCTAGCTCTAAAGCGTTAATAGTTACTATAGGGCGACTTAGAGCGGATTTAAGTAATTAGTATAGTTTGCTTATTACTTCTAGGGATAAGTAGGTAGGTAGTAGTAATACCTAGGTATAGTCAGACTTATAAATAGCTTATTATATTTAGAGGTCTTCGTTCTTTTATAAGAGGGTATTAGCTAGTACGTTTTTATACCCTAGGTAGTACTAGATATAGAAGTTAAAGCTAGCTAAGATACCTAACTAGTAGGCTTAGTAGATATTTAGGAGCTACTTAGTTATAAAGTAGAGTAGTAATTAGTAGTTAGTAATAACCTTAAAACGCTAGGTAGCTATAGAGAGTTTAGCCCTCTACTCCTCTAGTACTAGAATAATTACTATTATCTCGCGGTTATAGATAAGGTAGTTTATCTCTATTAGCGATATTATCTTTAAGAAATAGGCTATAGGGTACTATAGGCTATTATTAGTTTATTATTAGAGGAGGGTAGTAGTATAAACTAATTTAAAGGCGTCTATCTTAACTTAGGTAGGTAGTTCGGGCTTCTAGTAGTATAGGATAGGGGCTAATATTAGGGCCTCTTTTAGTATTATAAATATTACTATATAGTTACTATTAAAGTTAAATCGGGCGCCTTTAGCTATAAGTTTAGTAAGCAGCCTAGCGATCTTCTTATAATTCGTAATAAATTAGTAGTAGAAGTTATAGAACCCTAAGAAGGATTAAACGCTATATACTATAGTTAGTAGCTACTAGTCCCTTACTATAGAAACCTTTTTAGGGTCGGGGCTAATCCCTTTAGTTATAATAATAAACCTAAGGTAGCGCGTTATAGTTATACTAAATTCGCACTTCTTAATATTAGCCTAAAGCCTTGCTTAGCGTAGCTAATTAAGGACCTTTCTAACGTATTCTTCGTGCTAGAGTGGGTCCTCTAAGTAAACTAGGATATTATCTATATACGCTATATAGAAGTTATCTAGGTATTCTATAAGCGTGTTATTTATATACTATTAGTAGATCGCTAGGCTATTATAAAGCCTAAAGGGTAGAACCTTATACTTATAGGAGCTATAGTAGGTATAGAACGTTATTAAGTCCTCTATATCGGGGTAGATATAGATTTAGTAAAACGCCTAGTAGATATTAATCTTTATAAATAACCTAGCTTAGCTAATTTAACTTAGCGTTTTATTAATTAAGAGTAGTAAGTACTAATCCTTCTTAGTAAATCTATTTAGCTTTTAAAAGTTAATATAAAACCTTAAGTATCTATTAGCTTTTTAAATAAATAGTATTAGGGATATAAATAGAGCATTACCTAGTATTATAAAGCCCTTTTTTAAGTTCTTAAGGAGATATTATTAAGTAACCTTAAGTTCTAGTAAGGATTACTTATATAATAAGTAGAAAGTTAGCTACTTTTTTATACTAAGCTCTAGTTCGATCTAGTAGTTATAAGAGTAGTAGGGAGGTAAGGTATTCCTAGCTATCTTACTAAAGTAATCCCTCTAGCTCTAAAGATAGGGGGGGAGTCTCTCCTTAACTAGTTATTAATTTTTAGCTTTATTAACCTCTAGTAAGCTAATACCTCTTTCTTCTTCTTCTTACTTATTTATAATTATTAGATTAAGCTTATATAGCGATATAGAGCCTAATTTAATATTAGTATATCTTAGGTTCCTCTCGAACCCTATAGCACTAATAAGCGCTATATTAAGATTCCTCCTTACTTACTAGGCCTTAGGGGTAAGGGGTTTAGGCTTCTAATACTATATAAGCTAGGTCTAATCTATAGCTAATACTCCCTTTAACGCTATATTTATCTTCTATAAGTTATTATTATATTCTAAGTCCCTAGGCGCGCTACTTTATTATAGAATTTTTATAGGGGCCTTTATCTTACTTATTATAACTTTCTAGGCGTTATATAGCTATTCCTTAGCTTTAAACGTAGCTTAGTAGTATTTAATATTAAGTTAATACTCTATATTAATTTTAGTAGGTTAGAGGAGGTCCTTAGCGTCTTATATAATTATTTAGGGGAGGTCCTAGGCTATAGGGGTATTACTTAGCTAGTATAAGCGCTAATAGCGTACGTCTACGCTAATATTATAGTAATTAAACTATAAGTAGCTAAGGATAAGATCGTATCTCCTTATATTAAGTTAGAGGAGGGGTATTTATATTAATTCTTAGCGGTCTACTTATATATAGGTTATCTATACCTCGGTTATAGTATCTAATAGCTCTCTATTAAAACTAGTAGCTAGGATAGGGTGCTATAGCTTATTATATTAAGTATAGTAAAAATCCCTTAATAAGGGGGTTATATAAGTATTTATAAAAGCGTAGCTATTTGCTCTAGTATTAAGAAGGGCCTTAAGGCGAATACTATATCTATTATAAACTAGGACTAACTCTTTCTCTAGTAGCTTGCTACTAACTAGTTATTATAAGTTAATAGATATTATTACTAATTACTAATCTCTTTAGGTCTCCCCTAGTAAGGAGTCTATTTTTACTAGGAGCTCTAGTTTTCTACTAGCTCTAGGTTACTACTAGTAGCCTTAGTAGGCTTAGTAATACTTATAATAGCTCTAGCCCTCTTATAGGGGTAATCCTACGAGGTATAGCTAGTATTGCTATAAATAAAGTAGGCGCCCTAGTTATAAAGCTTCTTATATAAAGCCTTAGGGATATAGCCTTAGTTAGTATAGGCTTAAGCACGAGGGTTCCCTCTATTAGAAGGTTTAGCGCGGGCTACTAGGGCAGGGCCTCGTATAGTAGTTTAGTTAGCTAAATAGGTATTAGGAGGTATTATAATATAAGCTATAGTATAGACCTAGGTAGTATAGTCCTAGAAGCTAAGGGTACTATTTATATAATAAATAGAGTACTAGTTCTAGAGGGAGGTAGGTAGCTTCTTATAGAACTTCTAGCGCTACTAAGATTCTAAGAGCTTAGCCTTATAAGTAAGTTTAGTAAAGGTTACTTACTTAACTTAAATATCCTTAAATAAGATAATAAGGGTATTAAGCTTTATCTAGGCCTCGTTATACTAAACTAGGTTTATAAAGATACCCTTTAGCTTTTTAATAAGCTATTTTACTATAATAATTTAAGAGGGGTTACTTAAGAGGAGAGGGGATAGAATATTATAAGTAGTTCCTCTGAGGCGCGAGAGTATATACTTAAAGTATTAGGATTTATTATAATACTCCCTACTATTAAGATATATCTTAATATAAAAAAGCTAGGTATTAAACTTTAGGTACTTAGGATTAATACCCTTAGTACTTATAAAGATAGGGACTTTAGGTATCTTAGTAAAGCAGGTATTACTAAAGCTAGTAATTAATATAAGTAAGCTAGAGTAGACCTAACTCTCGAGGTATATTATTTAGTTAAGGATCGCCTAAAGCATAGCGCTATAGTTATTAGAGGGAGGACTTATAGGGGGGGGGCGTAGTAGTTATATTATATTTAAAGCGCTAAAGTAGGGCTTTATTAATATCCCTTACCTTGTTATACTCTTCTATAATAGTAGTAGCGTTATATTAGGCCTAATTACGCTCCTCTTAGTAACGCTTAAGCATAGCGGATTACTTAGTATTATTAATAATAGCATAGGTATCCTCTAAGCGCTCCTAGAGCTCTTAATTTTTATATTCTAGGTATAGAGCTATATTATATAGCGTACAAAGGTTATTACTAATAGTAATATATCTAGTATATAAGGCTTAGGACTTAGTACTTTAAGTAGCCCTTTTTATAAGCTAGTCTTAAATCTAAGTAAGGGTCGAGTCGGGGTTATTCTAAAATAGCTATATTATATTATTAAGAGTAAGGGTAATCTTCTAGCCCTTACCTAAGTAATTATAGTTAATAATAAGGAGGTTAGGGAACTTCTATAGCTTAGTAATAGCGCTCTAGGCTAAGCTCTTATATCCCTCTATATCGAGGTCTATAAATAAGCCTTTAATAAGCTGCTTATATATAGGTTTATTTAGGTTAAAAACCTTTAGGTCCTTGTATAAGGGAGTATTATAATTAGGTAGCGCGGTATAGTAGCGTTAAAGGGTTTTAACATAAGGCTCTAGGAGCCTTCTAGTATTAAGTATAAGCGTAGTTATAGCTTTCTAGCTATAGCTAGCTAGTTATAACTTATTTAGTATATTAATAATAAAGTAGAGGGGGGGTATTAATTAATTTTAGGTTAGTTAGTTAGCATAGATTAGTTAGCTTAGCGCTTAGTTAGGTACTATACTTATATTAGTTAATTAATAGGGTTAGGGTAGTAGTTAGCTAAGATATTATACTTCTATCTCTAGAGAATAGATAGATAAATATAGAATAGTATTATAAATAGCAAATAGGTAAAGGTTAATATACTTTAATTACGCTATATTAAGTAGATTCTATATTAAAAAAGGAGAAAGTCTAACTATAGGCTAGCGTAGCCCTGGAAGGCTAAAGAGTTGCTTAGTAATCACGTGACCTGCAAGTCACGTGACCCGCAAGTTATATAACCCGCAAGTTATATAACCCGAAATTCAGGGAGGTCCAACCCAGCGCCGTGATACTAGGTAGTCCTAGACTTATCTAATAAAGCTATAAGAGGAGTTAGAATATAGGTATACCTTATTACTAGCTTATTACTCCTCTAAGCTATAAAATCCCTTATTACTTAAGTATAAGAGCTATAAGAGTAGCTAGGGTAGAGGATAAGTACCTTATTATTAATTAACTACTCCTCTAAATAACCTAGCTATATAAAGAAGAGTAATATAATTAGAATAAGGGATATTAAATTCTAGACCTATAAAAACTAGGAAGTTATAAAATCCTATAGGGAAGTATTAAGTACTCTCTAGATAACTATAGAATAACTTAGTCTAAGGGTAGACTAGTTTAGAGGGGGGGGATCGTATTATAAGCTAGGATAATATTATAGGGAAAAGGGCTTAGTAAGCTAAGTTAGGGAAGTCTATAGGAGTTAGAGCTATAGGGAGGTACTAGGTAACCCCTAGATAAGTCCTCTAGCCCTTATCTAATAGTTAGAGGGCTAGAGAAGAATATTTAACCTTAGATATACCTAACTATACTGACTCTATTACTCTGCACTACAAGAGTTTGTGATATCGGGGTAGTTATCGAGGTTACTCTCAGGAAAACCCACCGCCTGGCGTCGTCTCCTGCTATTCCAGCATCACCCATGATCGGGCAAAGATCTAGAACCATCGAAGACTTGATTAGAACGCAGTGAGTCGCACGCCGTGAAAGTGACATCACCATGAGTACCAGGCCAAATATCACGAGGCCCGTCACCTGTGTCGTTCTTGGAAAGAAGCTCCATGCAAAACGTCACGAAAGCAGAATTTTATACGGCAGGTAGAATGGCGCATTTTCGACAACTTGTTGCAAACCAACCCGCGCCTTTCCTAGAAAAGAGAGGTGCAAAGACAGCATTTCACGTCTTCTAGTAAACCCTAGAGATCAGCTGCTGCTGGGTATAAATTGGATTTGATGATTCAGGGTAATTCATTTGGAGTTTCACAGGAAGTGCTTTGACCGAAATCACATGGACAACCTTCTAGCTCAGCGTTGACGCGTTCCTGTACGATCTTGGCGGCGTGTCGTTCGTAAGCAGTGGCCAACTAATCGGCTATCAAGGGAACCCATCTAGGGAATTCGTCTCTGTGCCAACTCTCTCCAGAGAGCTCCTTGTTGCAGTCTGCATGTCGACGGGACTGGTATCCTTACTCGAATATGCTAGGGAGACCGCCAGCTGACGGAAGTGACAACAGGTGCTGCATCAACAAGAGAAAGCCTGCCCGTGATTCTGGCTCCTCATATTGTGGGTGTAACGACTTTCCAAGGAACGTTGAGTCCTCTCGGCGTTACATCGACGCCCTACTGCGCGTTGGGCACAACGAGGAGGAGGTTGGACATCTCTTATTGTCATCAATACCTATCATACTGTAATTCGGCGGTAGCAGCGAGCATCACAATCTCAATGACTTCTTCAAACACCTGAACAATTCACCGTACTGCACCGCGCACAGTAGCGTCTCATATGTCCCTCCACAGCTCGTCCACTGTTGGAGAGACTCTGAATACATACAAATCGACGGATCCAGAGGGTCGATCAGACTGGTCACGCAAACGCGGCCCCAAAATGGCTCGGGGGATCGCCACCGAGAAGACAACCAGTCAAGGGCGTAAATCCTGGAGCAATTGGCGTGGGACCGTCTTACAATATACAAATCCATTGCTTACTGCAGTTACGCCCATATCATGGGCATATCAACGTGGTCGCACAATCCGCTCGCCGCTAGATCACAACAGAGATTGGATTTGCCAGTATGAGTGCGCTCACGACAACGCCGAGCAGTGCCGCGATACAAGAGCCAGAAAAACAAGTGGCGCGGACGGGTGTTGCTGGTCGCCGGACGATTCACGAAGTAAGGCTTCATCGATCGGCTGCCGTTGGCAGCGGGCTGGGAATCGCGAGTCAGCGCAATGGATAGTAACTCCATCTCCACAGTCTGTACCGGTCATCTTGGTATACGGGATCGCGATCAAATACTTCCATGACGTCGTACCTCAGCCCTAGGCATCGGCGTCGAGGCATCGCACGCGAACGCGGGAAGAGAAGTTTACGACAACATGATCTTTCACAGCACACCATAAACGACTCAGGACTCTGGTGTAAGTTCTGGCCAGTAATGCCGGGGCCGAACGTATCATCTGGCGGCGTTGCGATGATCGGGTGCCTCACGACATACGCCATCCCGGACCTGACTCCGGCGCACAGCGCGGCTGGTTTAACAGCACGCAGAAACCTGATCCAGTCCAAATCATATCTCTTGAACATTCTAGCTGGATGCGTGACATTGCCGATCGGACGAAGGCCATCTCGATCCTCGATGTGCGCGTCGTCAACCCGAGCAGGGGGTTTGACTCCTGTCTCCATGCAACCCTCAATTGCCATTCGCCGAGACCAACTCGGACCAATTCGGAGACGCCTCCGACCCCAAGGTTTACATGACCCCGAGCCCATCAACAACTCATCCGTCGAGCAAACCCGAGAGAAAGCCCCGTCACTCCAAATCCCCAGAGAGTCCTAGCGAAAGGAGCCATTCGCCCCAGGTAAATTGAGCGACGACAGCGTCTCTGACATCATACATCATAGGCATTCAAACAAGGACTTCGTGCCTACCTATTTCAGGATCTGAGAATTTGGAGGCGGGCGGGCGATGGCCAACGGCGATTGAGCGGGGCAACGGCGTTCCCCGAAGACTGATCGAGTCCCATGTCTCGTCTGATGTAACCCTTTCATCCACACATTTTTCGGGGTGGGTTTCCTTCACTTGTTCGTGTCATGACTTGCATAGCCGACTTAATGGGGCCGAAAAATCAAGGAGGAACCACCTCATGGCCATGAGGCTGAATATGCATTGTCTGAAATCATAAGACTGCTTCTGCTATCGGAGGGGCGATGCTGTGCGGCTATCAGTTGAGCGACTGTCTGCTTCATACTAGCCTGCAATGCCAGTATGGGATCCAAATTACCTCCATCATCGGTGTGATCAGGCACGAATGACGCTTCTCGGAGATGAAGCAGGCTTTTGGCTTATCCGAATCACCCAGAAGTTAAGCCGCACAGATGCGGCTGCCTAGTAGTTTGGAGTCTCGATAAACTAAGGTAGGTCCACGATCGCTGAACGTAAAGGAAAGCATACCCAAAGGCAAAAACATGAGCCGAGACAGGCGATTGACTCGCCTGTAAATTGAACTGGCTCTTCTCCGGGAGACTTCCGTTGTGCGGTAGCATCGCCAGTTCTGGCCTGCCTCAGCGGCCGTGCTGCCCGTTGTGTGACTTTGATATCTAACGGGCAGAATATTTCGAGCCCGAAACCCTGCCTGCGCGCGGAAGTACAGACTACAGGTTGAAGAGTGAATGGGGCGAGTGGGCCATCGGCCGCGTTCTAGCCTCTAGGCCGCGAGTTTGCGGTGTGCGACTCGGAAAGGTCTTGCCTGAAGTTTTGTACCTTCCCGAGAGAGAGTTAACGAGGACGAGAGTGGTGGTGGGGACTTCTCCCAGTTTCAGTGAAGGGGTTGAGATGGGCTACGTGGTGAGACGACCGGTGCGGGGAAGCCGTCGTTAGTGGACAGGGTAATTTGGGGCTTGCTTCAGTCGCCGTCTTGGTGCATGTACTTGTATAGTTCGACTCGAGGTTATCGACATGTTGCAAAATTCGCTTGTATTGCCGATAGACGAGATCGACAATTCTGCAAGAGTTGAGTGGCGGGACGAAAGCAGCCCGGCGCTGGATGCATGAAGTGCGAAACATAGCGCGCAATCGACAGGCGATGGCGCCTAGGTCCGTCCCATTCGAGACAAAGGGACTCTGTCTCTTTCAGTCCAGAGAAAGAGATCCGCCCCAACGAGCGCTCAGAATGATGACGTTCAGACTACGGGTCTTCCGCAGGCGCATAGAGAGGAAAACTTTATTTGGTAGTGCAGAGTAATATTGACGAAATCTGGGGGCCGCGGGCGCAGGGCTTTAGGTTGATAATGCCTGAATGCATGACGAAATAATAAGGCCACTTTCTACGGAGGGCCGATAGCAGTGAGAGAAACGGAGGACTAAATAAGGGCCGTATGAGTTGGAGAAGAATTGACAGCCAAAACGCCCAGGGTTGTAGGGTGTTTCGAGGTACCAGCCAGACGGGTGGGAAAAGGGACTTTGGCGATGGTACCCAAGTCCACTGTGCTGACGGCAATCATCCAAGTAGAAGAGGATCCAATGTGGATACCGACTTCGAGGCGCGAGCCATTGGAACGGCAACTCAGAGCTACTTATCCGCCCTTTCAGTTACCTAACAGAGTAAGTTGGCAGTCAAGAACCCTGCAGCTTAGTCCCTTGGTAGACTTGAACGCTAAACCCCGAAAACGGGCGTGATGCTGCGTGCCACGCCAGCAAATGATAGGCGCTCGTCTCGACGCATCGCCGCGCAAAGCGCACATCAAAAGGTCGAGACGAGTCGACAAAGCCGACACCACCATCCTAACATCTGATGACCATTGCGCTGGATGTCTGTGGAAGGAGGACTCTGTGCGCCAGTGTCACTGAAGGTCTGTGTTGTTGTACAATATTGAGGGGAAGACGAAAGTCACGTAGTCGTCCATGGCGAACGCGCGGAGGAAAAGACCCTAGACTCGGTCAGAAGCGCGGTCGCAAGGCCGAATGGATGGGTAGCATGCCTAGCATCTATTGCACGGCACCCATCCTCCTCGCTCCCGTGGCCGAGTATCCTCTCAAAAATTGGTGGGTAGACCGACTGGCAATATTGCTGGTGCTGGTTCCGGTGCTGGCGGATGAACCGCTTCCCGTCGGAGTGGTGGCAGTAGGAGTTGGACCCCAGGACCCTGATTTTCTGCGGCCGATGCAAGAATAGGCACAGGACGGGTGTTAGGAGGACCTGAGAGGTTGGCAAGCTGGAACTAGTGGTGAAAACCCGGAGCGACGTCCGAAGGCGGTATGCTCAAGTGTAACCTAGCAGGCTAGCAGGCTGCAGCAGGCAGCTTGGTAGCCACCTCGAAATCCTTCCATCTTGTTATCGTGCCGTGCCAAGTCGCAGGAATGGCACCTGGACGGTCAGCGGCACACTCTGAACAGTTCGATCCGGACCAAGGTCGGCGGGGTTGGAAAATCGCTGTTAAAGGTAAAAAGTACAAATTTTCCGGGAAAATAAATTGGCCATATTCGTGTCGGTGAAGGGATAAACAAGGCGGAAGTCCATTAGCGTGGAATTTTATGCAATGCGTTGGGATGGGATGAGATTGGGATGGAGGTGGGGAAGATAGTACTGTCGGAAGAAATCCACCGGAACGGACGGGTAATGGAAGGACGGGGGAGATGGCAGAGGGAATGCACGTCCGGGCAGAAGAGAGTGTGCCTCTCAGTTAGGGCGGATATAGTTATATATAAGCGGGGTTAATTCCTCTAAGTTCTGCTCTAATACTAAGCTGGGCTAAATATACCTAATATAGACCTTCTATAGTTATTTCCTAAAATAGAATCCCTAACCTATTAGTTCTTACTATATATATATATCTAACTATAACTCTATTACCCCTAATAGTATTAATAAGAAAGAAAGATATAAGCTAGTTTTAATTACCCGAAGCTATTCTAAGTCCTAATTTTACTCCTATTACTAATTTATAATAAAAACTATACTTATTTCTAGTTCCTAGTCCCTCTTAGGCTATAGTAATATATAACTAGTTAATTAAAAGAATTTTAATTACTTCGAGGTAGAACCTCTACTAATTACTAACTTATATTTATATAGGGTAGTAAATACTAAGGATAATAAAGTAGTTCTTATAGCCTTAATCTCCTTAAGCTATTTAACCTAGTTCTTTATAAACTCGCGCTTTTTTAATATACAGTTTATTCTATATTCTAGTATTACTTCTTATATCTAACGAAGTTTAATCCTAGTTTAGTACTTAATAGGAGCTAATCTAATTACTTTATTAGCTTTTTATTAGATTTTAGCCTTCTCTTCCTTAGTATATCCTTCCTTAGATCTAGTAATAGATATAATAGATCTATTATAATTAGAACTACCTATAAACTTAAATAAAAAAATTTATACTAATCCTATTATTCCTACTCTAGGTTTAACTTTAGGCTAGTTAGGGGGATTATTATTATTAAGAATCCTAGGATAGCTAGCTCTATAATAGGATAATTTAAATTTAATAGGGATTCTCTTAGAACTAAGACTACTAAGTAGAGTTCTAATTAACTTAAATACTAATAAAGGGGCTATAAAATTAGTATCCCTATCTAAATAACTATAGTTTCTAATATAATTAATAACCTTTAGAGGTTTAGCGATATTAATATCGTTATTCCCTACTATAAGCTTATTAAGTAGCTTAAAAGTCTTTAGAGAAATAGCGAAATCCTTAGTATTAAGTAGTATAATAGGGTTAGCTAGTTAGTTAAGGACGTCTAGAGGGGTAGCTAAATTAGTATAATTAAGTAGCTTAGTAAAATCAGTTCCTAACTAGAAGGATTAATTATATATAAGGAAGTTAAACTATTAATCTAGATCTAAGCTTTAATACTAGACTAGGAAATATTAACTTACTAGTTAGTAAACCTAGTTCCTTATTAATTATTATAATTAGAATAGAAGCCTCTCCTAGCTATCTAATAATTAGATCGCGCTAAAGCTATAAGTTATTATTACCCTTAGGCTTATAAGGTATAGTTAGCTTATTACTAGCGATCTCTCTACTAGGCTTATTAACTATAGTTAAGTTAGGGGAATTAATAATAAGAGGAGCTAGTATTATTATAGCGGTTTCTTTAGGAACTTAATTAGGGTTTATTATCTTAAGCTTCGAGATATCTTTCTTAGGAGCTAGAGAATAAATAAATATACCTTTAGTTCTAAAACGCAGGCTCTAATATCTAATATAATAGAGTTGTATAGTATAGACGCCTAAGATAGCTAAATTAGTAATAGTAACGCCTTCTCTAAGGTAATATATAATTATAGTTATTACGCCTAGGGTATTTCTTAAGTCCCTCTAACCCCTAAATAGGTAATCCTATTAGTTATTAAAAGCGACTATACATACTATAAATACCTATAATATAGTCTTATTAATTAGTTCTCCCCTATATAGGATTAATCCTCTAATCTTTTAATAGTTTAAGTTACTAGAGATACTAATAGTAGTTTTAGAGATAGGCCTTATAAGAGTATAGCTATAGGCCTAAACTAGGAAAGGCTAGAATGCTAAAACGTAGGTATGCGTAGTTATATTAAACTATTACTTAACCTTCTAAGTCTCTAGCTTATAGAGTTTTCTTAAGGGTATATATATTTACTACTAATTCGCTAATATTTTACTAATAGCATTAGCTCTATACCCTGCACCCGCTATTATTCCTTATAGGCTTCTCTAACTAAGATTTAAGATCGATTTTTATACTTTTAGTAAAGATATATTCCGCTATTTCTCTAGAATAAATAAGTTTAGTTAATTAGATTAATATAGCTTTTATAGCTTTATAAGCTTATTCTAGTATATTCTTAGCTAGTTCCTTATTTAAATTAGTATTACTATCTAGTATAGAGACTTTATTATTAGCTAAGTTATTCTATATATATAGAGCTAGGCTATTATTATTCTTCTAGGTAATATATTACTCTACTTACTAGCTATAGTTCTTAGAACCTCGCGATCTAGTACTAGAATAATTTCGTTCTACCTACTTTCTAATAGTACCTATTAATATTAAAGAATAGTAATATATAAGGTAGGGGTTATTCTTAAAGATATTAGCTCTACTAGAAGAGTTATTACTTATTTTTATTAATAATTTAATAGGATTTTTTAAGAGTAGTTAGGTTACTTTTAATTTAATTAAGAGATTCATAACTACTAGTTATAAGTATATCTTTAAAACAAAATAAATATAGGAAGGTTTAGGATCTCGTTTATTATAAGGAATTACTATATTAAGCGTTGATATAGTATTATTATACTAATAATAAGGGATATTAAGGGGAGAGAGCGGGCGGGAAGGTAAGAGAAGTAAAAATTATCATAGGAGGAATAAATTCGATTAATTATCCTAAATAGGAAAATTTCTTTTATATACTAAATCTCTTAATAAATAAATAAAAAGAACCCCCTCTTAATTAAATTAGGTGAGAATACCTCTTATAGAAGGAGTTTTTAATAAGGAAAGTGCGACCTATTTAACCTTAAAGTCTCTAAGGTCCTATTTATTATTATCTTAATAGTTATAAGAATAGTAATATTAAATTAGTATTTAATTATAGATATCTCTTTTATAGGGAAAATACCTTTAACTAGTCCTGATATTAATTATAAAGTATAGTAGTTCTATCTAGCTATTCTAACTAGTATATAACTTAACTAACTTAATATTAAATAGCAAATAGGCCCCTCTAACGTAGTTTAAACTTCAGGGGCTTCCTATCCTAAGCTAGTATAACTAGATTATTACGTTTAAATAGGATTATTTATTATTATTTATACTTAGCTAATTAAGTAGCGTTCTATATATTTTATATACTTATTACTACTCTTCTCTTATAATCTATTCTAGCTATATAGGTAATTACTATATTAGCTAGTATCTCTAATTAGGGAATATTATTATAGATTTATAGTTTAATAGCTAAACCTATTATCTCTCGTCCTATTAGGATCTCTATTAGTAAGTATCCTATAGTTAGTATCTAGTATCTATTAATATCCCTAAGAACTTCTATATAATATAGATCCTAGTCCTCTAGGGGGAATTTCCCGCTTAGAATCTACTTTATAATAAGGTTAATAACTAATTGGATATAGGTTTTAATTATCCCTACTAATCTATAAGACTTAGCTAGGGCTAGTATAACTTTAGCTTAATAGGCTTTTATTATAGTTTTAAACTTAATAAATATAAATACTCCTCTAGTATCTAAGTAAATAACTTAAGGCGATATACTAACGGAGTCTATCTATACTTCTAACTAAGGGATTACTTCCCTAGCTATAGCTATTTTTATAGGTTAACCCTAATAGAACTAGCTTAAGTAGTCGATCTAAATTAGTAAGTATATATAGCCCCTCGCTAATATAGGTAGCGCGCCTTAATCCTAATAACTTATAAAGGCTTTAAAATTAATATAGTTTAGTCTAGATGCGGTGGTTTTTATAGTTTAATACTAGTATAAGGCTAATAGCTATTTATATAGTTAATAAAATCAATTAATATCTCTAGCTAGAAGAACTTACTTACTAACTATTAGTGCGTTATATTCGGCTTATAATAGCTAGCCTTATTATAGGCTTCCTTATATACGTTAATAACCTCTAAATAGACGAGGTATTAGTATTAAATACCCTAGTATAGGTTATATAGAGTTCTATCCGAGATTAAGTAAGATTAGTACTAATTCGCTAAGTATTAAGTTTAGTAACTATTAACCTTACGTTTACTTAATAGGAATTTATAGACATCGCTATACTATAGGTTATCCCGCTACTTTTTTATATTATTATTACCTTAGGCTATATAGATATTGTAAGAGACTGGCTTCCGGTAGCTAGCCCATATAGGCGCATGTGTAGTACATTCCGGCACGAAGTGCGCGGAATAGCGGATCTTTTACGCATAGCGCAATAGGTTATTATATTACTACGGCATACTACCCGAAGCGTTATAATTTTCCGCGCACTTCGTGGGTCTTCTAGACTTAGCCCTTTTAGCTATATAGAGGTTAGGGTTCGAATCCCGCCTGCTGCGGCGTAATAACAGCAGATAAGCAGCATATAGCGCACTTAGGCCGTGCGCTAGCGCAGTCCTAAGTTAGGCTTGGAGGGTGCGTACGTAGCGACGTTAGTTATATAGACCTCGGGGTCTATATATACTTATCTATCTTATCTCTAATATGCTTAAGGGACTAAGCGCTTAGAGTATGGGGTAATTATAAGAGACTCGCTTCCAGTAGCTAGCCTATATAGGCGCATGTATAGTGTATTCCAGCACGAAGTGCGCGGAATAGCGGATCTTTTGCGCATGGCGCAATGGGTTATTACATTGCTACAGCACACCACCCGAAGCGTTATAGATATATAGACTTAAGGTTATATCTTAATCATCTAACTAATAACTACGTCTAACTATAAGTTCTAATAATCCTGCGTTAATAGTCGCTAGGCGCTTTATTAGCGCTATAACAGGGCTATTTAATTTCCCCTCTTTAGTACCTATTCCCCTGTAATATATAAGTAATAACTCTACTACTTTATTTAATTATTCTTAATCCGGCTTGTTCTTTAAGGCGACTTTTAGTAGTTTTTTATAGCCTCTAGTTCTATCCTTCTATACCTAGGAATTATCTTCTTTTTTATACTTAAATACTTATAAGTTATTATTATTATAATTATAGGACGGGAAGATCGTTCTAGATAGTATATTAGTAGCGGCGTTCTATTAGCCCTAGATATATTTAATTTTAATATTTAGTATCCTTAGCTCTAATACCTAGTGTATATAAATCTTATTATAGTAAGCTAATATTAAAAACTAGGTAAGGGGTTTATAATTAGTATAAATAGTTAATAGCTTCTCTATTTAAAGAAAATAGGAGTATTATTAATAGAATTCCATAATAGCTAGTAGTTCGCGCTTATAAGTTCTATAGTTACGCTAGGTCTTTATAAGTAGGAATAAATTATATAGGATTAGGACTTACCTAGCTAACTAGTTTTATAAGATTATATAACCCCTTAGATACTTTAATATATCTAAATATAACTATATTAGTTAGCTAACGTCTAGGCTATATAATTTAATAGCCCCTACTATAAGTTCTTTTATTAGTTAGAAAGATAGGGCTTCTAAGAACCCTTATTTCTACGGAATAGTGCTAGTTAGCTAATATAAAGGGCGAGTAACTTTAGTATAGTTCTTTATCTACTATCTATAGGGCCTAGTTATAGTAATAAATACCCTTACGCTAGTCTAGTTAGTAAGTACTAGCTATTCTTAGATGTTAGTAATATAGTTAGGCTTAATAAATATAGCACCTCTAGCTTTATATACCTAACTTATAATAATAACTAATCTTATTCCTAGGCTAATCTTCTTCTTTAATAGTTAGACTTATACTTAAATAAACTAAGGTAAAAGGTATTATCTTATAAATATCTACTTATTATCTTAGTAATAGAACTTTATAAAGATATTATTAAAATAGATATCTATTGGGGCTATTTTACTAGCCTCTATTAGGACTAATAAGGATAGTTTAGCCTTTAGTTCTAGAATAGGACCTAAGAAGATCTTTTGAAATTTAGTTATCTAATAGGCTAATACCTTCGCGCTTTATTATATTCTAGTTAGCTATAGTTATAGGTATTCTAGTATATTAAATATATAAATATATCTATAGTTTAGATAAATAGGGGTAGACTAATAAGTATGCTTTAAGTCTAAAGATAAATAGGACCTAATCCAAGGATCTAATAGGTTCTTATAGATTTCGCGGAGTAAAGGGATTAGCGAGGTTAGAATCTACTTATTAATATTCTAATAATTAATTATAAAGCGGTATGTACCCTAAGGATTATTATTCTTCTATACTAAGACGGGTTATATACCCTATTCTAATACTACCCTATTAGCTACTACTATTAATTTATATAAGCTTATATCTTATCCTTCCTAGACTAATTAATCTATTTAGTATTTTTTAGTAGGGTTCTAATACTTCTTCTAACTTAAGTTCTATAGTTTAGCCCCTTTATTTAGTTAAGGGATATACTTATATAGGTTTATAGCGGGGAAGCTATCTAGGAAACTAGAGAATAGGATATAATAAGTAAAAATCACTTGTTTAATCTTATTTACTATACCTACTAGTATATTAGGGCTTAATTATATTAGTTCTTTATCCTACTACTTATTAACTTCTATTATAAGAGTTATATAGTTAATTAGGAATCGCTTAATATATTATTTAGTTAGGAATATAGTCTTTATAAGCTTAGTAGAGTATTAAGGAGGAGCCTTAGTAAGTTATAGTAATACCTTACTAATATCTAACTTCTTAGGCCTCTAGCCACTGCATAGTGATTTTACCTGCTTAAGTGCAACAGACCTTCTAACTCCGCGCCTCTTAATAATATATAGCCTTCGGTTACGTGATCCTCTTCTAATTATAGCTATACTTATACGTGCCCTACTAGATAGCCTTACGACTTTTAACTTTATATTAATAATAACGTGGTTTTTAATTATTTAATAGACTATGAAACTATTGACTTTTCCTCTTGCGCACTACCCGCGCTGCTATTAAATACTACCTCTATTACCGCTTCGTCCGCTAGTCCTCTTATTTAATTAGGTTAGCTAACGCCTTCGTAGCTATACCGTCGTTAGTAACGCTCTCTCTATTTAGCATAAGCTATACTTACTAATATTCGCCTAGGCCGCCTAGGCTACCTCTACCTTAGTAATATAGAGGACCTGCTTAAAGAAGGGCTACTCTATAGGGTATATAATAACCTACTAAACTTCTACTATTAAGTTTACTTACTTAGCTCTAATACTATTATACCTTATAGAGTCCCCTATAGGGGTATTAAAATAAGCCCTCTTAAGGGCTATATTAATAATACGCTCTCTATATATAGCGGAGTAGTTAATAAAG